>VZRR01005023.1:337023-630763 GCA_013398015.1 Oreocharis arfaki | reverse complement strand
CCGTTGTTCACCGCATCAATAAACCAAGCGTTGGAGTCGTCTAGTTTTTATAGCATTGTTAAACTAGTTTTAATTTATTGTTATTTCTTTTATTTTTATTATTTTATATTTCTATTATTTTGTTCGTTTGGTATTTTCGTGATTATTACTTTTATAATTTTAATTTATTTTCATTAACTGTATTTTTCTTTTATTTACCAATATTGTGGGTTATTTATTTTTTTTATTGTCTTCAAAAATTTTAAATATTTTTCTATTTTTAATTTTATTTTTATTATTTTTATTCTTATTCACATTTTATATGTATTCTCACTTTTATTTTCTTTTGTTCCTCCTTATCTTCTTTCATTTAAATTTAATTTTTGCATTTATTTTTATTATTTAAGTGAACTCCTCCATCCTCCTAGGATCTGCAGAGCCACTCTAGGTCTCCAAACTGGAGTATGTCACAGGAACATCAGGTGACAGCCGTGGGCTTCCCTGCTGTAGGAACTCGTGGGACAAGGACTGTAAGAGCCTGCCTCGGGTGGCTCTGGCATTGCCAGGTCACTGACTAGCACAGGCTGGAAGGTGGCAGAAGCAGATAGAGCAGAGCCATCTACACAGAGAATGCGGGCTCCGAGGTGATCTGCAGCGAATACGGCAGTGATGCTGCTTCACAGATTGTTTAAATGCCGCTCTTAGACACGAAATATCTCCTCCCCACCCTCCCTGGAGGATTTGCCCAGTGCTGGGCAAGTCCTTTTTGCTGTTAGGAAGGGAGAAGTCATCTAAGTTCAAGCTATAAAATCCCATTTAAGCTGTCTCACGGACAAAGTATTTTCCCACAAGAGCCCATCTGAAAGCAGTGGGCTTTCCTCCACACACACTGTGCTCCTTGGAAAGGAGAAGCAGCACCCCTCTCAACCCTGGAGCCTTTGGGGAATTGAAATGAAGCAGCCCATGGGGGGCTAAGTCTTCAGAGCTCAGTTATTTTTTAGCACTGAGCCAGGAATTTGGGACTAAAATTCCTGCTGATGCAGTTTAGTTTTCAGCACCTTCATCTTTCAGGCAAATGAAATTCTCCCTCCAAATTAGCTGGCCTATTTCAGGCAGCACCTGACTTTGGGGGAGGTGGGGAAAGGGCTGTAAAAATACTCCCATGTTTCCAACTGGCGCTGCATTAGGAGTGAGGGGTGGGGAGGGGGAGAGGTGCTCTAGCAGGCGCAGAGAGGCTGTGACGTGCTTTTCCTCTTGGGTGGCAGGTGATCTGCACATGCTGCTTTCTGCTGGAAAGAGAATTAGTTCAAGATGTGAGAAGAATCAGGCTGCAGTTGTCTGGAGATGAGGAGAGAAAGGGTAAAACAGGCGTCAAAATAAATAAACTTAACAAAAGCAGTGGCTGGGTTTTGGCTGGTAACCGCCCTTGGCTCTGCCTCCCCCTCAGGTGGAGGATGCTGCTGGCTCTGAGGCTTACCAGATGTTAGGAACCACCGCCATCACCTGGGGTCACCAGCACTGGCTCTGGTCCTGTTTCACATCAGGCTGGTGGGCTTGTAGAATCCAGTCTGCTGAGCGGCAAGAAATGCAAAAAAGTATCTGGTGTAGGGAAAGAGTGACAGCCACAAACAGGGAAGCAAGATGGGGGTACTGGAGCGTTAGTGTTGAGGCATTTTGCAAGAGGAAAAGAGGTGTTTTTCATCACTCCTCCTAGAAGTGTTTCTATACTTTTTCCTCAGCAGTTCATTAAACCTAAACTACCCCATCTCCTCATGTTTCAGTTCAAGCTCATCTCGAGCGTTGTTTTCAAACATTATTCCAACGTAATTTTGGCACATCTGTCCTGTCCTGCCGAATTTGCATGAGACCTAGTCTGGGAACAGCTTGTTTGAAATGACATTCAAGGGCTGTTTTAATATTTGGCTGCAGTTAATGTGGATGCAATTAGTTGACACTTGTAAATCCTCAGGTTAAGAGCCCTGTAAGAAACGCAGGAAGCTGAACGCACACCCGCGGCCAAGCCCTCAGCTCCCGTAGGGCGAGGAACCTCCCTGCCACAGCTGGACTGGCACCACCTTGCCTGCCTGAAGCTCCTGACCCACACCCATCAGATGTGATGCTGAAGCTCTACCGTGTATTTACATTGGCTTCCCCGGAGTTCCTTCTGCCCTGGGAGCACAAAACCCTTCTGGCTGAGACGGGCTCACACGTACAGAAAGGATTGGTACGTCCCACTGGGAAAAAACATTCAGTCCAATCGAGGCTCCTCGTTCCCCTATCAGCCCTCTGTAATACTTTTTATTGTTTTGGACCGAAGGAACTCAGACTGGCTCGCAGTGCCCCAGACACATGCATTTTTAATCCACATCCAGACCAAGCTGCGTTGTGCAATAGGCTCCCTGCTTCCAAAAAAACAAGAGATAACATGTATGTCTGCCTAGTCCATTCTTGCCTGAACCAAAGACAAATTAAGACCAGCCCAGGTTCCAGGGCAGGAGAGGATCATTGTAAGGCAAATGAGACCTTGGCTCCTCATGCTTCTCGATTTCGGCAGCAATTAGGAGACTGAAACCCAGTCCTGGGAATGCATTTCACGGTGTTTTTACGGGAGCAGAGGATAAGGGCACTTCGCAGCAGCTTACACTTGGCCCTCGGCAAGCACGTGGCAGAGCCGGCCGTGAGCACCTCCTTCTCCAGCATCCCCGGCAGTGCCAGGCTGCACAGCCGCACCGTGCCACCTGCCTGAGGGCAAGACCATGGATTTTCAATTAAAAAAACACGCAGCCACCATTCTCTTTCTTCTTGCTCTTCTTCCAATCCTTAAGACGTCTTCTGTGAAGAAGCCTGCAGTAATCACTTCACCTTAAATGTGCATTGCCACCATTGTCAGAGAGCTCGGGCGTGCTGTGGCTGCTCGTGAGGGGGGGCAGGGAAGCTCCTGGACCGAGGGGTGGCTGCAGGAGAGGTGGGACTGCAGCTCCTACACACTGCTGGGGTGTGGGGAGCTGCAGGACAGCCTAAGAAAGATCACACGCCTCTTCTCTCCATAAGATTCCTCGTGTACTGTTTTAAAACTCACTCCCACCTCCCTGCAAATTGGTGCTTTTTTGGTCACCGTTCATTATTACACAAGCGACTCTTCTGCTTCCCGAGACCTTTTCCTCGAGCTCTCTGGAGAAGCAGCGTACACATATCCAGGGCTTTCCAGCCCTTCCTGACAATTCTACTTTCATCTGTGCGTGAAGTCTGCTTTCATATTGTCTCTTTAAGTGCTAAGAGCAAGTGTTTTGATGTTAACTTCTGGGAACGAGCTCTTAAGCTACCACCTCACGCTTAATTACAGTTATTTATTAAGTACTCCAGCATATCCAAGGGAGAACGGAGGTTTTCTCCTTCAAAGGGCTTCGGGATGTGGTTCGTCAAATACTTTTTGCCAAGCACAGTGCTTTTCCTACCCATGTCCTCTTGGACCATGGAGCCCTCTCCCGTGCTGATAACCCCATGGCATGGGGCCGTGGGGCCTCCCTCCAGCAGCACAGCATATCTTTAGGGCAGGGAGTCACACCCCTCAATTGTTCTCAGGTGACTGCAGCCACACTGTTCCTGTGTTCAAGCACAGCTGGCTCTGCCCCACATTCCCAGCAGGATGAGTGCTGCCATACTGTCCAGTTCAGGGTAATGACACTGATGCTGCTACTCTTACTGCTGCCAGGTGATGTGGTGGGCATCATCTGACTCTTTTCCAGTCCTGGTGCAAATAAAAACCCAGGACCAAGCCAGATGCTGCGATTCTCATCCCCTTTCTGAAGCAGGGTTGGGTGATGCTGAGGGCCTGGGATGCAGGCAGGGCACCAGCAGGGCAGTCCTGCAGCAGGATGGGCACCGGGCACCCCTGGCAGTGCTTAGTCAGGCTGGCAGCACGGCTGTGGTGTGGCAGCAGCAGCCAGAGGTCCTGCTGGCTCCCACAGGGTCAGCTCTGCAGAGATGCCAGACACCGACAAGGCCAAACACTACTTCAAAGCAGAAACAGCTTCAGCCCTCTTAAAATGTTCCAGAACAAGGATCCTACCGACCCACTGAGTATCAGGTGTAAGGCGTGGATTGGGAACAAGGGCTTATTAGGAGTGATCACAACACATAGTTTACGGCATTTTGCTGGTGTAGGGAAGCAGAAAACAGCTTCAGGACATCCCTGCTTAGGGACGAGCCCCAGAGTACGAAGGCTGTGAGAGATGGGAACAGAGATCCCACGAGTCTAGCTCTAGACACCTCTTGGCACAAGCTGAACAGTCTTATCTTGATACTCGTGTTTGTTTGCCCAGCTCCAAACCTGTTTCAGCAGCATGAGAGCCTGCCTTGCCCTGCTCCTGCTTCCTGCAGAGACACCACCTCTGGTCCCAGAAGCCAAAGGGCCCAACGAGGCTCATCCACTCTGCAGCCCAGAGGCTTCCCCAAAAGGTCCCAGGCAGTGCTGCCAGCACAGGCCCAGCAGGAGGTCTTTTAGGGGATGGGAGCCCTGCCCTGTGGAGCTTGGACCTTGATCTTTCCCCATTGCCCTGACCGGTAAGACATTTGAATATTTTCTTGCTGCATTTTGTGAAGAGGGCCTCAACAATCACATTTTCTTGTGTCAGAGCAGTAGAAGGGACTTAAACTCTGCCTTAGGAGTAGAAAGCCCCACCCCTGCCAGCACCCCCATAGCTCAGCTGAACACATGCTGAGGACTTCTCACCTCATGAAGTGCCCATACTCAGGTGCAAACAGCGTCAGGCCACAGCCAGGCTGATGGAGGGCACCCAGCCCTGTGCAATCGCAGCCTGGGATGGTGGGGCGGGCTCTGGCCAGTATCCGTGCGCTGAGACTTTCCGAGGTTATTCCCTGAAACACGTGGTGCAGGCCAAGTGGATCACCCAGCTGAGCTTATCAGACAGCTCATTGTTCCTGCCTGAGTGATTCAGCCCCACCAAAGTGCTCCCTGGCAGCACAGCACCGAGGAGGAGGAGGATGAGGAGGAGGGAGGTGTGCAGTGCACACAGATAGTTCTCCTGATAGTGGGAGGCAGATAAGCACACGTGAGTTAATGGCTGAGCTCAGATCTAGCTGAGGCAGTCTGACCTTTCTGCTGGTAAGCCTGCCTTCAGCTGACATGACAGAGTTTGACACAAGCACTCAGGGGAATGTGTGGCCAATAAGTGAGACTTTCCCCTCCAAGTAATATTGATTAGCGCAGCGCCCGCAGACACGGCTCGAGGCAGTGGTGGGTTTCAGGGAGGGAGCAGAAGAGACAGCTGAAATGCAAAGGTAAAATGATTTGCTGACTGAACCTGTAGAGTGTCCTTTCTGTCTCCTACCATAGTGACCTGTGCACTGCTGAAAACCTTGGAAGGAGGGAGAGGCTTTCCAGCCTGGCCAGCAGCACTGGAGCTGGCTGGTGTCCCTGCGTGGCCTGGCTCATCTCCTGCGGGTGTTCCTGCAATCCAGTGCCCCCCCTCCATCTTCCTGAGCCACTTTGTCCTCTGGCACCCCTGGAAAAGAAACATCTGTTAGGAGCACTGATGATTTCTGAGAATTTGGGCATATAGAACTGCAAATGGACCAAGGAACCGTCTGAGCACCTGGGAGGGGCTTCTTCCTCTCTTGCCATCCAGGAGAGGCTCTGCTCCAGCAATCCATCTGTAAAGGATGGCACAGGACTGTGCCAGTGCATGCCACCAAACCCGGATGCCTGCAGCCTCCCTCCAGGAAGCAGTGGGGTGGAATTCCCATTTGGCTGAGGTCCCCATCCCCTGCAGACCTGTGGACACAGGTCTCTGTCAGCCTGGTGATTCCAAGCTGGCTCCAATGTTGTAAGCCACTATGGAGCATGGAGTGGTTGGATTTCAGCTTCTTGCTGCCTCTGACATCTTGTTGGTGACATCAGGAAGCTGAAACGTTGCTCACGCTGCAGAGAGAGGCTGCCTGGAGTCTGACAACTCTCAAGCACCATCAGTACTCGCCAGATTCTCTTCGACATGAGCTGGAGACTGCTATTACGCAGTGTTACCTTAAAGTCCTAGTCTAAACACCTCCCATAATCAACTCCTCGCTTGCTCAGGAATACAGAATGGGGCAGAATGACCCAGAAGCCTGAGTTACATACAGTCATTATCAAAGGCACTCTAAGTTGTTTTAAAGCAGTGCAGGATATCACATCAACACCAACGTGAGTCCAGGAAAACCTACCAAGTATTTTTAATGCTGGGCTAGTTTTTGGAGGACTACAAGGATGGTCTCACCCAGCATGCTATTGAATCTTTCCACCATGCCCTGCACTTTTCTTTCCTCTGCATTTTCCTGCTTGCTACTGTGTACAGAACTACAAGGAAAAAGCAGAGTTTTCCCACGTGAGGTCTCAGAACAGGACCAGGAGGTGCTTGCTCTGAACAAGTGCCCACCTATCATCCCTCTGGCTAAGATGTGATCCTGGGGTTTGGTCACTGGGGTCATGACAGAAATCCAGGAGTTCCTCAGGAGCTGGGACCTGGGTGCAGGCTGGTCCCTGTGGTGCATCCAGCCCTGGGGGCTGCAGAGCCCGGGAGGCGGAGGAGTCCTGCGCTCTGCTATTGTGCTGGCCTCCGTCAGATCATGCTGTGCTGGCGGTTTGCAAAGCTGTCTATTATCGGCACGTTAATAACCTTTCACAACGTTTAATTACTTGGAAAGGTAATCAGTCTTGCGGTAGTTCTTTAAAAAGCATGCCCATTTCACTTGCTCTTGGCAGAGAACTCTGCTTTTTTGTCTTTCGTTCTCGCAATAAATATGTTACAACTGATCCTGCTCCCAAAGGCAATACCTATATGTAAAACAAAGAAGAAGATTGCTCCCTGGCTTTCTGGGTACCAACCCTGCAGCGGGTGCCATGCCGCAGATCTCTCCTACCAACACCATCGTGCACAGATCCAGGGACACTCCCTGCGTTTGTATTTTTTTAATGGATTCTCATTTTAAGGTCCCCGGTTTGACACTCACAACCAGGTACTCAAGGCCAAACTCGCCACTTCACTGCCAGAGCTGGCCCCGGTGTTGGCTGCGCACAAAGTGACAGCCAAGAAGCCAGATGTAAGTGGCCAGGTCCCCCCTGCTCAGTCACTGCTGCCCTTCGGCCGCCAGCAGCAGCGCCGGCACAAGCTGCGACAAGCTGCAATGCCCGAGGCTGGGGCTGGGAGGAGGAAGCAGGAAGACCCAGCAGCTGCAGGAAAAGCACAGGCAGAGATCACCCAGGTGGGTGCAAGGGCCACCAGGCTCTCTCCAAGGACAGCTAACCAAGACATTGTGAGGGTCAGAGGTCCAAGACCACCATGAGCCACATCTCTGCTGCATCCAGCACCCCAGAGAAGTGGTAGGTTGCTCTCCTTCCACGCAAGAATGCCACCACTCATGACAGGAGGCAACTTATACACACATGGCCTTTGGGCTTGTGACCCTATGCTGGAAACTGCAGCAACTGCAGAGGTTTGGTCCTCTCCTGGAGCCCACGGGCTGATGGCTGCATCCTCCTGAGGCAGCTTGGGACCAGTGGAGAGGCACTCTCAAGTTCCCCATGGCTGCCCCTTGCCAGCCTGGTGCAGCCCTGGGACCCAGGAACCAGCTGGACAGTGGATCTGCCTTGGCACCAGCACCCTGTGGGACTTCTGTGGGGAGCAGGAGCATGCACACACACGGGCACGCCTGCATGCCTGTGTGCCCACCTGTGAGCCCACGGGGACCTGGTGAGTGAGAACCTGCTAAGACCATGCCAGAGGCCAGTCCTGGGGAGGAGGCACAGCACATCAGTCTCAGGCTCCCACCAGCCATGGCCACTGCCTGCAGGAGCGGAAAGTATTACACTAGATTGATTAAACGTGTCCCTTTCCACTGATGAACTCTGTCCTGTGAGCCAACATTTTCCGCTTCAGACATGGGAGTATCCACTTTTGGGGAGAAAAGCAGTAAATGGTATCAGGAAGAAACATTATTCATGAGGGCAGCAAAAGCCTCTGGCATTTTTTTCCTTTCTCCTTAAGGACAAGCTTGTCAAAGGACTGAACAAAAAGCTCATGGGAGTCTTTTAAAAAGACTCTCAGTCTGCAAGTTACCCCTATGTGGAGGCGTTGGTGGAAGCCTGGTCCCAGCCTTGCAGCCCATCCATGCTGGTGTTTTTCTGATGTTCTTGGAAGTCTTCACAAGTTTGTTTTCTTTTTTTTTTTTTTTCTTTTAAAAAGCGCAGCTTTTAACAGCCCTAGGGCAGAAGGCTCTCGCTTGCTAAATCACAAGGTTTGCCACACTGAAATGTAGGGACGTGCCCGCAAACGGGAACTGGCTGTCTTAGCTTTTGTTCTTGACTGTTTGCCAGAATCCTTAAAACAACAGGAGGAGGTTCAGCCACCTAAACATCCCTGCACTCGCTGGCTCAGGGAGCCTGTAAACACGGGCATTTGACCCATGGATGTGTTTGCCAGCAACGCAGACAGTCCCACTGCCGGTGGCTGGGTGGCTGTGGGACAAGAAGGAGCAGGAACACCTGGCAGTGCTGGTGGTGTGTCCCTCCTGGTGTGACGGTGGGATCCCGTGTCCTTGCAGTGCTTGGTGATTGCAGACAGGCGAAAAGTGTCAGGAAACACCATTCAGGGCTGTAATGTTAGAAATACAGTTATCCTAGGTTTTAGAGCCAGGTAAGAGATGATCCCCATGCTGCTTCACCAGAGACAAGAATTGGATTTATATCGATGTAATGAATGGTCACATTTTTACTCTCCCAGCTTGTCTGAAGAACAGTGATGAGAAGGGGCAGCGATGGACCGAAACTTGTAGATCAGAAGAGAGAATTAGCAGAATGCTACCCCTAAAGAACCAAAAAGCAGCCTCTAGTGCAGCCAGTGGTGGTAAATGCTTCCTCAGCAAAGACCCAACCCATGCCATTCCAGAGCTGTATATTCTTACTTAGCTTGGACAGCACACCTCAGCCCTCAGCTGCAGAGATACCAAGACTTCTATTTCAGTCACAGACTGGGAGGGAGACCAGGTGCACACCTCAGACCTTGCCTACAGTCATTCCTTGGCCACCTCACTGTTATGCTAATGTCTGTTTAGACTGGTGGGGTGGAAATGACCTAGCAGGGGGTTGAGAAGCTCTCCTAAGGTCCATCCCTCAGCTGGGCTCTCAGCAGCCGCCTGGCTGACAATTTGAACCTGGGAGATCTGGGGCATCTGCCTCCAGGCTCAACCCCAAGGTGCTCAAGATCGTCGTCCAATGCCCTTCTGCTGGCTTCAGTTTCCTTCTGGCGTGTCCCAACTGGGTCACTTCAGAGAGATTTAGGATTTCAACAAACTGCACTGTTCACCTCAAATTCTGCAGGGCACAACCTCTACAGCAAGAATCCTCCAGTCTTCACCTGCAGCTTTCAGCATCAGCATTCCCTCAGGCTCTCCTCCCCAAGTCCCTGCACACATTTTGAATCACCGAGGAGCTCAGGAGCTCCAAATTGTCCTTTGCCTGAGGTCTGCACCCCCCCAACGTCTCTCTTGGTAAAGTAGATGGGATGCAGCTCAACTCACACAGCACCTAGACTTTTCCTTTGCTTTCCCTGGCCATCTGCTCCTGAATTTTCACCACCCCCTGGCTGACCCGACTGGGAGGCAGCACCCTCACTCCTGGCTCTGCCTCGACCTCATCACTTGGATGAAAGCCAATGAGCACGAGCAGGTGGGTGCCCACCTCTGCGCCATCTCCTTGAGTTTGCAGGTCCCACAAGGTGGGTGAACCAAATCTTCTTCCCTCACAGCGTCACGGCATTAGGTTATAAAGTTCAGCTTGTCAGTAAGTAAGCCAATCCCACCCACGACTTCTTTCCACATAATTATGGTTCGCGGATATACCAGGAAAAAAGGAGAGCCCCTGCCGGAGATGCTGACGTCTTTTTCCTTTCAGGTTCAATGGCTGCTTTATTGCGGTCGGGTTTTCTTTCTCCTCGCCACCCGGTCTTTCTCTGACTGGAACTGTTCCCCTCCAAAAACGTGGTGACTTTTGCTGAAAAGCAATTCTGCCACTTGTGTAGCGAGGCAGCGCTCACGAACGGCACAGTGGTAGTTACGGGATGTGTGGTTTACCTCAAGACGTCACATCTCCTCCCCCTGGAGACATCAGAAGGGTTATTGCTCAAATTCGGCTTCGATTCTATAAAGGAAAAAGGCCCTGTGACTTTCACTACTACTTTTAATGTTCTAAGAAACCTTCGCATTCCCTTCCCCAGGCTGCTTCAAAGGGCAAATAGCTGGGGCACAAGATGCTGCCTTTTGGTAAACACACGCACTCGAAGTGCGGTCTAAAATCCCATGAGTCAAACTGCAGTATTTCCCACCCAGGGAAAGGAACGATTGATTTTGTTTTTTCACCTGGATTTTTCCCAGGTGAAGGCTGGTCAGAAAGAAGGACTTTGAGTACCACATTTCCACTTTATGTTCTCTACTTTCGGAGAGCAACAGGAGTGAAATACCTGGTGTGCCTTTCAGTGCCTCTTTCTGTGCTCAGCTGGAAGATGTGACTGAGGACACATTGCTGAAGACATCCATGGTCTGTGCAGGAAAAGAAGGCACCATGCTCTGCCACAGCAAACACCAGCCCAGCAAAAGCTGGGCATGACAGGAAAGCTGTGAACCAAGAGGCAGGCAGGCTCGGTCGTGCCGGACACGGGCGGCTCAAGGCTGAGTTAGTGCACACTGAGAGAGCTCAGAAAGGAAACCAGCAAGCAGCCTAGAGAAAGAATGACGCAGAAGGTAAACAACTGCCATCACCTGTGCAAACACAGCCACTCTCATCCCCCTCACAGAGGCAGTGGGGAATGGGGCAGTGCTGTCCACCCAGCCTGCTGGCACTGCAGGGAAGGGTGCTGACGATGACATGGAGATGCATTGCAAATCAGGGAGCCCAGCTGCTGCTGCCCACCCTGGATTTGGTCCTCTCCATGGTTGTCCTGGCAAGGACAGCTCCTCCTTTCTCACAAGTGATCCCAAGGCTTTAACAACTTTCCCCCTCTGCAGACCCTTGTTGAGCTGAACTAGTAAGAGCACGATGTTCTTACTCCTCTGGGTGTGAGGTTTTGCCTGTAGAGCAGCTGAAGTGCTTTCCATGAGCTGTTTCAGCCTTGTGTGAGCCACAGAGAGTGGGGTCTGAGGCACCACTCCCGAGTGCTGCCCACCCGAAGCCGTGACAATGTGGGGAAGGGCAAAGGTTGCAAGGGGAAATGATGTCGTGGCCTTTTGCCCATCTCGGCTTTGAGAGTACAACTGTGGTGTCTGACCAAAACCATGACTGAGTTCCCCTTTGCTGAAATCATTTCTGATTTCCCGTGTGGTGCTCAAGGATTGGGTCCCCAAGGGAGGCACAGGTTTCCCTTATCTTTACAGAGAGACCCTACGCCATGCCTGATGAATGCAGGGTTTACTCATGGGTGCCTTCCTCCCGTGTGCCTCACCACGTTGGGGCCTGCCCAGGAAACGCAGTTGGTTTCCTGCTGGCAGCTGGGCAGCACCTCCTTCACGGAAGAGCTCAGCTCGTTCCCCTGCCTGTCACTCCAGCACCAGCCTCTTGGGCTTCCCTGGGAAGGTTCTCACCTGTGGATAAAAGTACTTGTCTAGGGAATGAGCTGTGCCCCTCAAGTGTGGAGGGTAAGTGACCTGGCCTAGTCCGGCAGCCAGAACTGGACACCAATCTCCCCACCAGGCGGGATGTGGGATACACACCAGGGAGAGGAAAATGGTCACAACACAACGAGGTAGAAGATGCAATGTGCATGTTTGTGCTACCAGGACATTATCTCCTAAGAAGTACGGATAGGGAAGGAGTTCCTTCAACAGAAATGCCCCAGTGAGGAAAGGCCAGGGATGGGCACCTTCATACCCAGCTCCCTGTCTCGGCTGGGGCTGGCAGTTTCCTGGCATGAGCTAATTAACTCTTCAATTGCTGAGGAAGCTCAGAGGACCTTAATTTGACAGTCACCATAAAAGCATTTTCTCTGTCAACAGACTCTTTCATCCAAGGATCTCAAAGTGCTTTACAAGTATTAATTAAGCTCACCAAAGTAAGTATGAATAATTATTGTCATTGAACAGCGTGGAGAACTGAGGCCAGACTTGCCAAGAGCAACTGTCAGGACCCAGGGACAGGCACGGAAGGAGGAATTCTCAGCTGCAGTTGCCAGACTGCAAACCCTCCTGCAGAGAACAGCCTCAGACTGCCTACTGGCTGAGCCTGCTGGACTCGGCTTAAGTGTGTCCTCCCCCAGAAGATCACATTTGAAGAACAGGGAGGAAAAAAAAAAGTCATTTTCATTTTGGAATACAATGCAATCTATGTCACAGCAAAAAATTTAGGCAAAAATGACATGAAAGTATAAACTCCCCGTATCAATGTGTAAGCTTTCTGAGTAACAGCAAAGGAATACCGTTTCTTTTATCCTGTATCCTGTAGCAGCACCTTCTGCTGTTTTATGTGAGATTAGTAGTTTCTGAAAGTAATGCATAATAAATCAGGTGTTGAGGAATTAGGGACAGAATTTAAACACTATTTAAAACCTCAAATGGTCAAACCTTCATTTATAAAAACATCCTTATTATTTCCACTTCTTGTCATGAATCTCAGTGCTTGGAACACTTTCATTTTCCTATGCCTCCAACCATCTGCTATCAAGGAGTCTCAGATCAGGGTTGCTTTGGTTGCAAGTTCAGGTATATTTTTAAGGTGATAAAGACTCACTGTCATCATCTAGTCTGAACACTTGCACAGTCCAACCCAGAGGAATTTAGCTGTTTACCTTGTAGATAGCCCAACTACCTACATCACGTTATTTGGTTAATTTTCATGGATGTATCTGTAGCTGCTGAAAGTCTCTCATGTTTCCCCACCTTCCAAACCCTGCTCCATGTTGCATGAAGAAGCTCCGATACTGGGCTTCTTGTTTGCAATTTCCTTACCTACAGGAATGTTGTGGGAATGAATATACAAATATTGTGAGATTTGAAGATATCAGAGCAACGGGGAGGGGAGCCATAAATATACCTCACGCAGATAATAGCGGCTATAAATTCTATTGCCTTGATCTGGCTTGGCACTGGCGCCCTGCAGAACTCCTTGCTGTGCTCGCTCCTCTCTCCATGGCAGCTCCACTGTTTATTACTGATATAATTACAGCACTGTGACGTCTTCTGGACCGTTCTGGATAAAAACAGCCTTTTCACTTTGAAATAAGCACTTTACACAGCAGTGGCAGTTAAACTGAAGAATATCTGTACGAGGTGTGTGATGGTGGTAAACTGATGATTTGTCTCATGCCAGCACAACTTTCCTTGCAATTGTCTTTTGGACAGCTAATTGGCCTCTGAGTTCAAACTGAGCCACCATAGCTGGGGCTCTGTGCCATGAACACTGCCCAAAGTGAAGAAACAGAGTAGGTGACTCTTCTTCGTCACAGAGGATCCCCTTCATGACTGTGCTGGCGGTGATGGGCACTCTTCCCCCCTGTGGAGAAATGCCAGGGAGGGTCTCCCAGAAGGGGAGCCGATGTGGGTGTGCTGACGTGAGGAGGAAACACCCTTAGCACGGCGGTGGCACTGTGCAGCCTCTGCTCCAGGCCTGCGGGCAGAGGAGCCCTTCCTCTTCCTCCCCACTCCAAGGGCCCTGTGCCCCACGGCTCGGCCAGCTCAGGCCCCTGCCCCAGGCCCCCCATGCCTGTCCAGGGTGCGGATGGTGGTGGCCCCACGGAGCCTCCTCATGCACACGGCCTGGGGGCATGTTCCACTGCTGCTGAATCCCCGGGCAGCTTCAGAGAAAATGGACAGGCAGGACGGTGGCACAGTTACTGACCACTTCACTAGGAAGGGAGAGACTCTCCTGTTGTTCTAGAAACCTCCTCACCCAAGCCATTGCAAACTGAGCTCGATTGAGTGTTTCAGATCGGTGTTGCCTGTTTCCAATTACATCTGAGCGCATTTCTGCAGAGAAGAGCCAAGGTCTTGATTTATAGGCTTTTGGGCAAGAGAATGCAGTGTTTTTCATTATCTTTATCTCTAAATCTGCTCTTGTTACTTGTTGCTTACAACAAATTTGCAGAGTCTAATGCTAAGGTCTTTTGTTAAGGTTTCCTACACTCAGATGCTAAAATCCTTCATTAAAGCCCAGGCTAATTGCTTCTGCATCAGATAGACAGGCCCATCCATTTCACCTTGCTCAGCGTGCCCTTGGGAAGGGAACATGTGTTTTGGGATGCAGAGGTGGGAGAGCTGGAGACACACCTGGGGCTGAGCCTGTGCAGCTCACCCATGCTGCCTTCCCACCCAGCCCTGGCCACAGCCGGAGCCCGAGCACCTCGCAGGCACTGTGGACAGTGGGAGAGGCAGCCAGCCTNCCTGTTTCCAATTACATCTGAGCGCATTTCTGCAGAGAAGAGCCAAGGTCTTGATTTATAGGCTTTTGGGCAAGAGAATGCAGTGTTTTTCATTATCTTTATCTCTAAATCTGCTCTTGTTACTTGTTGCTTACAACAAATTTGCACAGTCTAATGCTAAGGTCTTTTGTTAAGGTTTCCTACACTCAGATGCTAAAATCCTTCATTAAAGCCCAGGCTAATTGCTTCTGCATCAGATAGACAGGCCCATCCATTTCACCTTGCTCAGCGTGCCCTTGGGAAGGGAACATGTGTTTTGGGATGCAGAGGTGGGAGAGCTGGAGACACACCTGGGGCTGAGCCTGTGCAGCTCACCCATGCTGCCTTCCCACCCAGCCCTGGCCACAGCCGGAGCCCGAGCACCTCGCAGGCACTGTGGACAGTGGGAGAGGCAGCCAGCCTGCTCCTGCACCAGACATTCCTCTGGCTGGATTTTCTGCTGCATTGGCTTCCCACATATTTATCCTGACATCACATGGGCTGGGGCCCTTCCCGCCTCTGCCCAGCAGGAGTTTGCTATGTAAAAAAAAAAAAATCACTTTTAGAAAACTATGTCTTCTGTGGAAGGAAAAGGCTCAAATGCAGCAAGAAAGAGTTTTATGAGCTTTGCTTCAATACTTGTTGTGCAACATCCCTATGGGATTTCATTATTTATGATTTTATCTAACTACAGTCTATGCCTAATAGCTCGGAGGTGCTGTTGATTAATTTTTTCCAGGTCTTTGATGTACCGGCAATAACTTGTCCATGTTGTCCTGTGTCAGTAAAGTGGAAATTGCCATGCCACAGCCAAGGTATCTGAGGTGGCCGAAGCTGGAATAACTGCCTGTGTCCACAGCAGGACCAAGGTTTAAGGTTTCCCCCTGCCATGGTCTCCCCGCTGGCACTGGCTGAAGGAGCTGTAATGAGTCAGCTCACTAAAACAGGAAAAAAAGAATCCAACCAAAAAATGCTGCTTTTTTTTTTTTAGTTCTTTAATTTTTTTTTCCTGTGTTAGTGAGTTGAACTAACTCCATGTGACCAGGTATGCACTAGAGCCGGCAGGACGATGAAGGGAGCGGTCAGGCAGCGAGGAGCGGCAAGAGGAGGAAGAGGAGGGAGAAGGGCAAGTGGGGGCAGGCTGTAAGATCATCTTTTGATACCACACCCTACGTATGGACACTGTCAGTCTAATTCCTACCGTACTGGTTCCATCCTTGATGTTGTAATCTGCTTCTGTGAATCTTTTCAATTAGGCAGTGATTTATTGGTTAGTGGGGTGGGTTTGGACATCCTCCAGCAACAGACACGAAATCCCTTACCATGCTGAGCTCCGTCCTATTGCCTGCGATGCAAAGGCACAAAACTTTTTCTCCAGGAAATGATTCTTTTTCAAAATGATTGTAAGATTATATGACTAGACTATCGTGTGATGTAAACCTGTCTGTTTTCAAAAGCTTTGGTGTAGTTACACAACTTACAAAAGGATTTGCTTCAAAATTTTTAGCTGTCCCAGCACATTAGTTGCTGATTAACTGGAGGTCTTCCTGAAAAGAGTGCATTTATCAGCATAAACAGACCTGTTTCTTCCCTTACATAGAGGTTTTCAGTCTGCCCAACTTAAAGTGTTTGTCAGTTCAAAATTTATTATTTCTTGTCATCACTTCTCTTATAGTCATCACCTCTCTGGTGTTAGTCCAATTCTGTGGATTTGTCAATCACCACCACAAAGAAACCCAGAGCCAAAATAAATCTGGCACCACTTTCTTTCTGTATTACAAATGTACTGGCACAAACTTTGTCCACAGAATCTCCTATTTCAGCAAAGTGCTTGAAATCCCATTGACTTCAATTAGTAAGTTCAGCAAGTGCTTAAATGCTGTATTTAAACTGGGGCCTGAAGACCATACCTTGGCCAACTGGATCTGTTGTCTTTTAAAGTAATGCTTTTAGAGGAATTTCCACATTTCAGTTCAGCCAAAACATCAAAAATTTGGATGAGATTAAGCAGAGCTGAAAGTTGATTCTGTGTTGTCTTCTGGCATCGTTCATGTACAAACTGTTTGTATTAAGTTAAGCATTAAGGATTCGAGGAGAGTGAATGAAAAAATGTCTTCAAAGTTATGGACTCAAAACTTGGGAGGGGGGAAAAAGGAGGTCTTACTCAGCAAAATGACACAAGAGAGGGATTTACTGATGTACCAGAAAAATGTGGACCACTATGAATAGGCTTTACTTCATGGTAGCTGGTGGTGTCTGGCAACTCTACACTACACACTACTCCTGTTCTCCCTGCATGCAATTACACGGGCCTATCAGTGTAATGCATGGTTATTACAAAATAACCACAACGTTCTAGGAAGAACATTTCATGCTTCTCAGTTGGACAAGGCTCATCTGGTCTTAATTTTTTTTTTTTTAAGGACCATCTTCTATTTTAAGATTTTCCCCATTCAGCCAATGGAATCTATGTTAATTTGACCTCTATTAAATCAAATTTTTTTCCATTATTCTCTCTGATGATCAAAGAGCTCTGGGGCAGTTTCCTGAGAGGCCAGAATACCTTGCTGCTGGAGCAGGCTGGCTGAGCAGCAGCATGCAAGTTCTCCCCCACCTTCCTGCTGTTGGGAAAGAGGCTTCCAGTCTGGCCACTCACCCTCAGCCCCAGACCCACATGTTTCCCTTGCCCAAACCTCTCTCCCAGGCATGCCTGTGCTGCCTACTGGGAGGTTTTATAGGAGGCAGAGGTATTGGGCACTGCCCCTTTTCCTACTGGGTTTGGGCACCTTGCTTGGAGCTGAATGGGAATCCCCAGGAGCTCTGCTGGCATGGTGGCTCCTCTTAGCCACATCAGAGTCGTGGTGGCAGCTTCTTCTTTGCTTCCTTGTTTTTGACAAGACTGGCAGGGACTGGTGCCTCCCGCAGGGCCCATTCCTGCCGGTGACTGGGAGATGGGTGCTGAGCACACCTGGCATCAGCTGGAGCCTCCCAAGAGGCAGGTGAAGAAGTGTCCTGGCCCTGGGTGGTGCCAGCCAAGGTGGGTGATGCCTGCACGGTTGACAGCGAGCTCCAGGGGAAACCCTGCCTATTCCCAACCAGCATCTAGAGATTTCCAGCTCTTAGCACTAGTCTGAAGGACTGAAATCTCACACCTGGTGACTCAGGGCATGGCCACGCTGGTGATGGAGCGGGGTGATGAGCCCCGAGTGTCTTGGGGAGGGGCACTACCTCCAGCCTTGTGCCATTCCTACACTGCCCTCCTGGGCCTGTCCTGGCGCTGGGCTGCGGGACGGGATGTGCCAGCTCGGGCACAGGCCAGGTGGCTGCGGAGACAGAGCGAGGGCGGCAGGAGCCTCTGCACTGCCCTTCCTGGCACATCTGCTCCCAGGCAATGCTGATGGGACGTGGCAGGAGAGACTCAGGTTGAGGACAGAGCCATTTCCCACTCTCGCAGTGAGACTGGACACGGCTTCCCCCTGCCCCAGTAAGGGTGGGAGCAGTGCTGCTGGCTGCAGCACGGCTGGGCCTGGCTCCTGTCCTGCCACAGAGTACCCTGGACAAATCACATCCTTGCTTTCTGCCTCCGTCCCTTGTTTGTAAAATGGACACAAATACTTCACAAGGGTGTTGTGAAACCTAATTAATTAATTAATACCTGTACTGCACTTTGATGTCCTCACATGAAAAGTCCTATATAACTACAAAGCATTTTTAATGTTATAAAGCAAGAACTTCTTGCTGTCTTGCCTTGGCAAAGAGGCTGATTAGATGTTATCAGTTCTGCTGCTCACATGCACAGAAACTGCTGCAGTGGGGTTTGGATTCTGGTTTGTTTTTAAAGAGTCACATAGTAAAATGATGGGAAGAGTTAATTTGGCAGTCTGTTCGCTGTGACTTCAGGGAGTGGCCAGAACTGGATTTTTATTTTCTGTCAACAAAATAAGCTAAACAGCCCTAGAAGAAGAAAAAAAAAAAAAAAAAGCCACACAAAACCCCAAACCCTGACTATCTGTTCATACAGGTGTGTCCTGATCACACCTGCAGTAACTGGACCAAAAGGCTTTCTAGCCCAAGCCCGAGAAAAAAGCTGTACCATAGGAGCACCTAATCCTGCATTTAAACAACTGCATACTGCTCACATTTCATAGAAGGCAAGTGGCTCCTAAGTAAGAGTCTGTCTGGGCCAAATCTCATTGCCTATTTGTCTGTTCTGCTGTTAAGACTGTCCCTTTTGCAGGTTCACTACTTAAGTAATGAAGACCCAGCCTGGGCACTTGGGACTGAGGAGCCCTGATTCTGCCTTCATCATGAAATGCGTGGTACTGTGATGCCAGAAGGCACAATTGCAGAGCCTGTGCTTTAATCTGCACTCAATTGATAATGAACGTTAAGAAGCTGCACTCTATGCTCCTTCCTTTAGAGAGCTCAGTTATGTCTGTGTACTGTGGAGGGATGAAAGTGCAGCTTTAAATGTTAAAATTCCCAACAGACCCATCCTGCACTGCATTTAAAGATGCACTAATAAGTTAATGACAAAATACAAACGCCTTGACTCCTGCAATTTAGAAAACTGGAGCCAAAGGAGTCTTAATAATCCTGTTTTTCTTTCCCAATTAACACTGTTTACTTTCTGCATTTCCGTGACCTTGAAGAGCAATCCTGCACAGTTCCACGTACTCGCCTCCACCTTCAGCCCTTACAGCACAAACACAGTACCCAGCAGTGCCGTTCCAGGCCCACAGCAGCACAGTGCCAAAAAGCCTCTGCTCCCTCCCTCTGGCTGCCAGCACCCCCTTTCTCTCCCTTCCCTGAAACCTAAAACTGGCTGTACACCTGGACGGTGTCATTTGCTAAGATGAACAGGTAGATACACACATGAAGCACATTGCAAAGGGCTTGGGCTCCTTGTTTGCTGTCATTTCCAAAGGCTGCCTCAAAGCTTGTGGATGCTCAGAGCTGCCTGCAAGCAATAAGCAATTGCTCACAGGCACTTTTTTGTCTTTTTAAAAAAATTTAATGACAACTCTTTCCTGTGCTCATCTGGACAGCTTTTGGAAGACAGCAGGATTCGTGCATGCCACTGCATCTGGCAGCACTGTGCCTGAGCTGGGTGCTCCCAGTCTGTCCTGCCCAGTGGAGTGAGAGGGGAGGGAGACAAAGTGCAGCTCAGGTGCAACCAGCCAGAGGCAGGAATATGTACAATGGGAGGAAACTGGGTACATCACCTTTGCAACACCAAATAAACAACACTTCTAGAAATTAAAAAAAAACAGCCACCTCCCAAAACAGCTTGGACAAAATCCTTTCCTTCCCCCAGCAACAGAGGGATGCAGAGGCTGAAGTGTTTTCACACTGAAAGCATGGCATCGTTTGTGAGCTTTTTCTACAGTCTACAAATAAACAAAACCCAGGGAGTGTTTTGCATTCAATAGTTAATCACAGTTGGCTGAGTGTTTTTATTTTTCTTCACTGTAAAGGCATTCTTGGTCCGCCTCCCAAACAGCTTGTTTTGTCTGAGAGATTTAATCTTGAGTGGCAGGACAAGGTGCAAAGACAAACCTCAAAACAATTCTTATTTTTCTATAGCAAGATGTCAGTATGTAAAACCTAACTACCCTGCAAACAGGCCCCTCAGGTTGGCATGCACAGGGCTTCTAGCCACAATTGCCAGTCGGCCTGGATACCCTGGCCCACAAAGCAGCTAATTTCACTCGGTTTTAACTCTTTCCTGTTTGTGAACTGCTCTTTGAGTGGTCTAAACAACCAGAATTCAACGCAGGTTGGACCAGTTTCTAGCCCTAGCTCCTCCCTGAAGAAGCATCTTGTTTGTATACAAGGAGCACTGGCTCCAAAGGCCCAGCCTACTTTCAAATCCAAACACAGTTTTTCTTCAAAGCAACATCAAGGTACCTTTCATAAAAATGAAGGGATGATGCAATACATATATAGTGCATCAACAAGTATTTGAGCTGCTCTGCTCAGAATTAGCTTAGGCGGTTACTTAAGAGCACTGTGTTGTACAAACATCAGCCACATTTTTGCAGCCACGCCTACCAACACAAGTGAATGACTGAATTTACTTAAATTTTATGGTTTCACACTTTTAAGATCTAAAAATGGTTAGAAACAATAAACTTATAAAATCTCACCACTTACGCTCTTCATTTTGTTTCCAAATGCTATTGCCTCTGAACAATCTTTAAAGGAGATCATTTCAGTATGTGCTTAGATCTCTATCACAGGCATTAAAAAATTAATAAAACCATGTCCGAGTTGCCCGAAAGGTTTGTCTTCAGGTCATTCAGTCCCACATTTTGCTGAAGCAGGACTATCCCCAGTTGCTGGGTAGGACCACGATGGCTTTGCCTACCCCCGGCTCACCAACCTCCAGGGAGATGCCCCAGCCTCTGGGGGGCACCGCTTCCACTGTGGGACTGCATGTTCTTGTGGAAACGCTCTCTGCTGTGAGCTTGGTATCCTGGAGATTGGTGCATTCGATGGTGTCACTTCTTGAGGCTGAAATTTTGGTAACTCTTCCCCATAAACATAACCCAACAGAGCTGGCAGGAAGCAGTCATGAAACTCCCTGCAAATTCATTTCAACAGCCTCTTGCAACTTCTCTAATCCTGTGCATGTAACACCAGATATGGGGAGATATTTCTGATATTTCTTTAAGGTATATGCTTTAAAATCTGTACAAGGTCTTAGCAAAGATGAGGGTCTATACAAAGTGATGCTGGTAACCTCTATTACCCTCCAAGTGTTTGCCCTGAATTAACTTCCCTGCTTCCTGAGCCTGCTCCAGAGTATCTCAGGAGCAGAGAACATAAATAACACTTCACACAGTATAGCTAATGTGGGGACCCTTTTGCCACAGTGTATCACAGTGCTGAATACATGGTTCATTTCTGAAAAGAGCCATGACCCATGATCCATTTCTAGAGCACCGCAATAAAAATAATGCCCAATTCAACAAAATGGCTGTGACAAATGCAGAAGAAATACTCCTGCCATCCACAAGCATGACAAACCAAGCGATTACATTTTTGAATCTCTCTTATAAAGTACTCCAGCAATGGATAATGCCAGAGACAGGGAATCGGATTTGCCCGAGCAATGTTCTGACAGATACCACCTCCTCTTCAAAGCAGGCACCTCTGAGTGCTCTTTGCAGCCTTGCTTTGAAAAGCCTTTTCCTCACGAGCAGGCATGTACCCAGCTTTGTATGAGCAATCCAGGTTGTCACTGAACACCCATCCACTGCAGGAGAGGAAGGCAGGATCAAGCTGCGGGGCTTTTTCGTGCAACCTGCCCATAATTAGCCCCAAGCAGCAGCTGAGTCACTCCCAAGAGTCCCGGGTGCTATTAGGACCAGACACGCCACGGCCCAGTGTATAATTATATACCAGCCACCACTGTGCGGAAACGGCTCCATTTACTATCTGACCCCATTAGACAGAAGCTGTCATTTCTTCTTGGCTACCGGGGCTGTGGGTGCTCTGAGGAAGATGAGCCAAATTCTCACAGTCCAAACTCATTCACCCAAACTCGCCTCCTTCTTGCTGAGACCAGCAGATGCCATCCTCTTTCCTGGTTCACCTGTGAGCTGCCCGAGAGCTCCCCTATGGTCAAGAGGCAAATGGGTGTGTTGAGACACAGCAACTACTGGGTGCAAGGGACAGGGAGATGAGTGCAGAAAGTCTAGGAAACACAGCATGCCAAGAGAATCTATTTCATCAGAGAGCAGGTTCAGTTGGCCAAAACACATAAGAAATCACCCCTAGCTGGCAGGGCTGTACTTGAGTTGCAGCTGGATTTTGCAGCTGCCTTTTCCCATGGAGGCATTAAGAAGAAACACCTGGCTTCAGCAGCATCAGCAGGGTGGCATTCCCCCCTGGCACAGCTCCTGTGTTGGGCACAAAAATGAACCTAGTCCCATCTGATGAGCAACCAAAGCCGGGATCTCAGGCTACACCACAGTGCCTGAGCCAGCAGAGGCCCTTTTGCCGGTCCTCTGAGGAAAAGCAAGAAACAGCTCTGGGTTTTTCTCACCCCAGGTTGCCAGCCTGTCACACCGAGTTCAAGTGAGGTTTGCTGGGAGGGGTGTGCAACGCTTGGGCTGCTGCTGACGCTGCAGTTCAGAGAAGAAACACATGGCTCCAACCTCGAGCTGCTACTCTCACACCAGTGCTACATCCCCTTCGAAAGACACAAATAACCTCGACGGCTCTGGGTTTTAAACTAATACTGAAAAAATTTTGCTGAAAGGGAAAGTGGAATTAGGAAAACAGGATGTCAAATTAGGATCAGCTCGAACCATTTCAAATAAACAACGAGGAAATAAAATGTACCCTGATTGCTGGCAGGCTTGAAGGCTTACAAAATACTCGCCCCACCCAAATCAAGGGCTTGAAATGGAGCAGCAGTGGAACAGAAACCCCTGACAGTGTAAGATTTGCTGTTCCCTGGTACTGCTTTGCCATCCTCAGGGACAGAAAAAGCATCATTAGGGTTTAACTAGAGTTGGATGAAAACACGGAGTACCCCAAGGATCAATTTTCACTGTGGGCAGCTGCAGCAGGAGGCATTAATTCTTCACCCTTTCTGGTGACAGGAGAAACGCGGGGAGCTGTAGACACAAATAACGTTAGACTTGTAGTGTGTATTTTGCAACGAAATGCTTGACTTCCTGTTGTTTAAAACTGCATTTATTCTTTAGCACTGCAAGGAAAACCTCCTGTATTTTGTACTGGGGGCACGTTTAAAGGCCCATATACTGTAGACTCAGCAAGTGGCAGGGCAGCTGCCATATCTTGCTTCCTTTCTGATTTCTTGATGATTTAAGGCCTATTTTCAGCAGCCGATACTGGTTTCCCCCCTTGCCTTTTTGCTTGGTAACTACCACTTTAACAAAATGGTGTTTTTGCAGTGCCTTGGAACCAAGAACTGAGTTTTTTAACATCAGACAGGGAAGAGAATAAGAGAAGCAGGACTAAAATCACCTACATGCCATGGCCTTTCAAGGCACGTGCTTAGAAATACATGACAGAACCCTCGAGTTCCTGCAAAATAATACTTAGACTGCCCAATTTTTATTTTCTACATAGCTAAAGTTGCTTGCATGTTTCTGGTATTTGTGTTTACCTTCTCTCATAACAATGTTTGAAATTATTCTCTGAATTGACAGAATTCAGTAAATTAAAATATTACAAAAGCCCTGCACTGTTTATAGACATTTTTCAGACTTTTACTGGCCTTCCCTGTAGGGGCAAACCCTATTGATGCAAAGTATAAACAAGAAAAAATAGTGCCTGATCAATGCTTTATTTAGGCTTCTTTTAGGAAAGGACAATTCACTTTGCCCCTGCTAATTTGCTAACATGGAAATTAAATGAAGCTTTGGCAAAGAAAAATGTACCTAGTGCCATCAGCATGATTATCCTCTCTACTCTGGTAATAGCCTTTCCTCAGAATTCTTCTGCTGTGGAGAACACACCACTTGGCTTAGTAAATAAAAAACAGCTTCTACTTATTTTTACAGCAAATAATTCTACATTTAATGTAGGCTCACAAGACGTTGGCATACACCTTGTTGCCTTGTTAAAAGAAAGCACTCAAGTTTGCTAAAAATAGCAGTAACTAGTAAGGATGAAGCAAAATTGCCCCAGAAGAGGACAGACACCTGAAAATAAAAACTGAAAAGGAGATGACTTAAGGGATTTTCAGTAACATTTAAGAAGTAAGAGTAACTTTTAGGTTTAACGAGCGTTACAATACATCAATTACAGAGACATAAGCAATTTAAGGGAAGAATGTTCACCGGCAGTTCAGTGTGGTCACAGACTTCATTTGCTTCACAGCACCCCATAATTAACAATCATGGTCATAAGCTGTGTCCAAAGCTTGCTGCCTCCTTGCAGCACATCTTTCTCACAAAGCTAGAAAGGTGAGAAACTCCCCTTCTCTGCTGACAAAGGACTCGTCCCTTCATCTCCACGTGTCACTGCTGCACAGACACGGTTCTGAAATGTATTTCAGACCTGCACTGGTGACCCTCATGTGCTGCTACAGGTTTCCATTGCCTGCTGCTTCTCTGGTGAAGGGTACTGACACAGAAGGATGTCCAAGCTGCAGTCCCTACTCATCACTTACACAGGTTTCTGAGCTCTGCTAAACCCCCAGCCTTGTATTAGGGGGCACTGCTCAATGGAGAGTACTCAAGATTTAATCCTCTCTTTCCTAGGTAAGAAGGGTCTGTGTAAAACCACCTGAAGTGAGACTTAAAGTACTGCACTTCATGGCTAAATCTCATCCACCGACCGAGTCGCCAAAGATGCTTATTGCCGTAGGCTCCAGACAGGATGAGAGAAAGGGAATATACAGAGAAACATCCCTAGGGAGGGTTTACCAATGCACAGGAGATCTGTGCTAGCTCCAGCAATGATCTGTTCTCAAAAACTGACTCAAGTCTACCTCTGTATGAATGGGAGGATGTTCAAGGACAGTGACAATACCAAAAGGTGCAGATTCAGCAAACGGAAAGTGCCACTCAACAAAGCAGTGGCCAGGACAATAGAGAGATCAATGAAGGCCAAACCATGTACGGTATAGTTAACTTTTATTTATTCTTCCAGCTGTTTGTCCAGTCTTTCCAGCAAGTCCACAAAAAGTCTGACTCTGAATCCGTAAGATCTGGTATTACTTCTAGCACAGTGGATTATGTATGCAGATGAATGAAGGCTTGACTCTAAGTTTGTGATTTAAGGACCTGTGGAAAACTGTGCATTCGCAGGGCTTAATAACTCAAGACTTACTACATTCTTTCAGTAAAAACTAGGACAGAGTAGAGTTTAGGCTTCTCGATATGTCTGTGACATTGCTGTTTTTCTCCTACGTTCTCTGGTTGTCATAAGCCAAGGAAATAGCCTAGGTCTGACTGCTCCCTCCAACTGCATATATCACGTAATAGGGAAGGAAGCGCTCGGAGTCTCAGTGCCGTTAAACTGGCCACAATGGAAAGTACAATAAAACAGGAGATAACAGAAATAACTACAGCTCATTAGATCCCAGCTTTCGTGGCTAACTTAAATGCCTCCACTGGATACTTGGCTTGATATAAAATTATTCAAACTAACCCTCTCTTCTGGTGTAGGATTAATATGGTAATTCTTCTGGAGAGAAGCTTCCACTCATTTCAGTGTCTCTCCTCTCAATACCCCATTTGGAGAGCTAACACTCCCAGTACTCCAGAGAACTATTAGAAAGGGATCCATAAAATACCATGTAGGCCAAAGAGTGCAGAGCGGCCTTGAAATAAAGAAAATGTTCATTAAGTGTAACAAAACCACATTTTCTTCTAATCTAAAAATTGATAGGCTTATCTTAAACACAAACAGTACAGTTTTTCATCTTTTTTACCTTTTTTTTTTCAAAATACTACCAACTGTAGCATGACGTTAAAATTAGACTGAAACTACTGATTTGTTTCTGTGTATGTTAGTGAAAAGTTGGTGAAACTATTGAATTCAATACAATTGTTTCTGGTTTAGGCTTTTTGTACCCTCAAAATATTCTCTTACATGGCTTCTAAAACTCTTTAATAATAAAGCGGTTCATTGTCCAAAATGACTAGGATGGAGGTGAAGGATTCATTTTTGGTTAAAAATAAATCTAAATTCTGAAGAGTGCACCTCTTTTCAAACTACTGTGCAATTGCTAGCCTTTGAATCATGGTAACTTCTGAAAAGATTAAAAAAAAAAAATACTGGTGCCACTTGGGCAATCAGGTATATAAAGCACAAGCTGTGTTCATGGGGCAATCACTACCACACTGAATCAAAGACAAAGTTTTAAAATGTAAGGTGCCAGGAATGTACTGATGCAACTTAAGGGTTTGGTTTACACCTCTTGAAGATGGCTAGAGATTGTTTCTATCAGATTTTGAACACTATGAGAACAAATGTTTTTCATCAGCCACCCTCCTTCTCCCACCCCATTCACAAGGTTGGCTTATTCTTGAATATGTGTCTGTGGCTTTGGCTTTTACCTGAAGAAATGCAGACGTGAGATCATCCCAGTATACTAAACAATATTTTGTTCTTAGTCACTTGAGGTTGTTCAGTTTTGATTTTGCTATTCACATAAAACCATTACCTTCCACATCTGCTCTAAGCATGCAAAAGCCTCAAGCAATGTCTCCACAGAGGGAATTCAGGCTCAGACCTTTGAAACTGTTGACAGTCCTCAGATAATACACTGAGAGTCACAAAGGGGTGGGTCACAGGAAAGAATATGCCTCCTCTGCAGACTTAAAAGAAAGCTTCTGATTTTGTTTGCAGCTTAATTTTCAGCCGAGAACTTCAGTATTAAACACAAATTAAATTTTGCCCACAAACTAGCTAAAAATACCTGTAGTTTCTAGAGGCAAATTATTTGCATATTTCTTAATTATTAAGCTTCACTACTCAAAACCTATCTGTATTTCCTAGGTGAATATAAACCTTGAAAAGCACTATTTTTCATGTGAAATAACAAATTGTAGAAAGGGTAGGAGAACATTGCCAATCAAGTAGTTTGACCAGATTTCCTTGCATGTGGTGCTATAGTGAATTATTTAAAACTAAATGTTTTCCAGTTCCACTGTATCATCTGCATGCTATTCATTCAGTTCCTTGTATTTAGCAGAAGTAGGGCACATTTTCCAGATACCATTTATAAGCAACATACTCTGTTAATTTTATTCCTTACTGGAAAGTACCTTGGTCTATTCAAAAATTATTTGGGGAAGTGACATCGTGACCATTAGTCCCAACTGGTGTGTGTGACACAAGCAGGAAAGAAAGGATGAATAGCTGGGATTTTGTGTTTGGCATTTCAGAATTGGGGGAGGTAATGTTTCCAGTTATATACACTTAAAAATAATTTCTGAGAAGATATGTTGAACTTAAGCATTAAGCTAAATACCTATAGCCCTACATTATTTCATTAGTTATTTTCCAAGACATCATTCATTCCTTTGCTGAAAGTTTGCTTCTTAGCAGTATTTATCTTATTTGGAAAAATTACAGGTCTATGAAAGAGCTTTATTTTGTTATACTGATTTATATAACTAGTTACTTGCATGTTGGTACTTAAGAAGTAGAACTTTTTTGTAATGGCAAGGGGCGCTCATAAAGAAAACACCAAAACTGTACAACTGGAAATAAAAACAAAGCATAAAAGCCTAACATTCCACGTAAGATGAGCTTTCAAGAGAAGTATCAGAAAAACCACCAAACCTCAAACACCTTGCCATATTAACTTCAGACCAACTGGAAAGGCACTGAGAATTGAAGTGTGCAACTCATATCCATACCTGTGAGAGTAACAACCACAGTGAGACACAAACCTCCAAGGCAGAATATGGCACTGTACAGTCCATGAGACATTCCCGGTACACACGGCAGTTTTATGTTTTCTTAGGATAAGCTGAAAATGTTAACTAAATATACACATTACATCATATTTCCATGGGGAAAAAAATTACAATTTAGACCATCTGAAGACAAGGAAACAAGGCATAACATACAGGACATTGTTGGCACAAGAAAGTGTTATCAACACACGTCCTTTTAAATTTAATCCAACAGATATATAAAGGAATGGTGGTGGCAGAGACAAAGGGGCAGGACTAATATCAAATATTCAGTTCTAAGCATGCTAGTGAGGTCTTTGTTTCAAAAACTGAAGCTACTAAAACCACTTCAGAGGCAAGAAAGCATCTATCAAGACAGTCCAACCCGTTTCCAGGTGTTCTTCTGGGCTGACATGCGCAGACTGAAGGATCCGTCCAGAACAGTTTCCATGCCCGAAGCTGCCTAAAGCTTCCCATTAGCAAATGCTGCCTCCTGGAACTGAGGGACAAATGTCTTGAAATACGTCCTAGTGGAAAAAACAGAAAATATGTAATTAGGAAGGAGTAATCTTAAAAGCATGAATTGAAGCACTTGATGTTTCCCACGTTTCCTATTTCCCCTATGTGGAAAAGGCTTCACATATGGTACAAAAGGCCCAAAGACAGACAAGACGATGGAGCAGGAAAATAGTGAAGTCAGAATACGAGCAGGAGATAAGCTCTTTATCTGTCTCCTACAAAAAACCTCGACTCAATGCTGTCACTGCTGATGGCAGCAGTTTACATAAGATGTAGCAAATAAATACTAACAACATTGAATGAACTGTAATTCCTTTTAATAAACTTAAAAATTTATAGAATAATGTTCTTTTTTACAGTGTGCTTTGTATATTTTGGATCTTAGTCTATCTTCTTTACAAAGGGTCAAGTGACTCATATAGCTAATCCTACATATCCAAAATTGAATTAGGACTGTACCTTTGAGTTTTTTGTGCTGAGATATTCAACGATGTAATAAATGCATTTTACATGTCCCAGGGATGTCCTTTATTTGCCAGTTATAGTAGAAGTTGCTTCATCATTCTGCCTTTGGTTTCTGCCTACTGCATTTTGCACCAAACCTTCGCTTTCTCTTTTTTTTTTTTTAAAATTTGGTTTTCTCTTTGCATCACTGGTCTCTATAAATTTCTCTCCCATTTTCCTCAACAAGAAAAAATCTAAAGTGAGAATAGCTGCAATATCATTTATTAGATTCCTGATCTCTCTGCTGGTTTACCTCCTGAAGGAAACACACACCGGTCAGCTTCACAATCATGAAGTGTTTCATAACTGCAGTAGAAGCTTTGGCAATCACTGAACAACAATCATACTTCCTCACACCTAAAAACGTTGCAAGACCACAAAGAGAACGCTCCTCTCTCTTTGTGAGGTTGTGCCTGGCAAATTAATTAACAGATAGCTGCAGTCAGCTTTTGTGCACAAGCTGTAAACACACACAAGATGCTGTCCAAAGGTTAAAAGAGCAGTGGAAAGTAAAAGCATTTCTGGACTGAGAAGCTGATCCCAGAAGTGGAAACCAGAAAGAGGACAACCAGCACACACACACATTTTATAGCATATAGAGATTGTGCTGTGTATTTACAGAACACACTTTGGTTTATTGAAGCAAAGTTCAGAAAACACCCTTCATAATCATGCCCGCAAAAGTGATTGCTCATGCTGGCACACACTCATACATAAACCAGCTGAGAAGGTCTCCCTGTCCCCTGATCTCAACAGCTGAGTGTCATTTCTGTATCTGTGTTTTTTCTACCATACCTTTGAAATTGTAGCTTTTAAGTCCTGGTCAAATCTAAGTATTTTGCTAGCTCAAGGAGTATCACCTGCATGTTGTCAATGTCAGGATCTATCCCTTTTACTTTTCTTTACTTTAACTGTCCTAACGTTTAATTATGCTTCTCTGCTTGCTTATTTTAAATAGCTTCTCCCTTTCCCTTTGATAGCTTCTCCGCAGACTCTCTTCCATGCACACCATCTTAACTGACATAATAAATGTTACTTAAAACTTCCCTCTTCCAAAACTGTAAAAACTCTTAATCATTAAATGAGATACAATCAGAATTATTTTCCTACATTTTATTTCTTTTCCTTTATAGCATTTCTGTGCTTTGTATTAAACCCACAGTTACTGCATTATATGCAGTAATTATATATGCCTTTTCTGTTAGGTAAATTCCAGAACGAATGCTTTGGATACCACAAACACCCTCCCACACCAACTTTATCTACACTTGCATCCTTTCTTTTCACTGATTCCTGCAGTAGAGCTTGTATCCTTTGCTGCAAAACTAAGTCTAACACTTCCTTACATTCTGATCAGATGTACTGTTTCAAAGAGGATGTTACTTCATTGGTAGTTCATATGAACCTCTTGGCGATGTTCCACACACTACAAAAATTCCTTTAGTACTTCAGCATTTTAAATGTCTCCTTTTTTTCTTTTTATACCTTAAAGTACATGCTTAAAGTTGCCCTTATTATTTTGGTCTTCTCAAGACTGAAGCAAATGCAGTACCACAAGTGTACTCAGGTTATGTTCCTCCATTTCTGTCCCTCTCCCATACACCTTAGAGATCTCAGATGAAACAAAATCAGAGATAATTATGGTTCATCACACAAACACAGAAAAAAAAAAATTAACACCACTCCCCTAACCCCCCCAAACCAAAACAAAATAGGCCCCACTAAGAGATTCAAAAGTCTAGTATACTTGATAGGACTGTATCAGCTACAGCACACTTAGTAGGTTGAGGAGGAAAGATGGGGAAGTAGGAGAAGGTAAGTGAAACTCCTTAGTGAACACTGGAAAATTTTTAAATAAACTTTTTCTTTTCATCCAAAGCTTGGGACAAAACCACGTGTTAAAATACCTGATTTTCCTGTGAAATGGAAATGACAACATTTTTTCTCCTCAGCAGAGATTACCAGTAAGGTGGAAAAGAAGCACCGATCACTTTTTGAGTAAGTTTCATCTATCAACCATCTGGCAATGAAATCAAAGTGTACATGTTTCTGCCCAAACAGGACCTTGACATGAACTATTATGTCACAACAGATGACATGAAATAACTTAAAGAGAGAGATAAACTTTTTTGAAGGACAATACTCTGCTACAGACTGCATGGTAAATGCCTCTTTCACATGGAATGCTATTCCTTATAGGAAGAGTTTCAATCAAGAGACAACACTCATACTTCAGCATCCTGTACATACAGGCCCAGAGAAACAGTGAATATAAACAGGAACTTTCCTCATACCCTATTCACATTAACACATTCACATTAATTTATACCCTCAATAACTATGATCTGTGCTATACCACAGGAATTCATACAAAAATATCTGAATTTTTTTTTTTTCAGAAACTTTGTCACACGATATTCTCAAGCTATCTCCAAACTATTTTGAAATTATTACTTTTACATACACTAGATATGCTTTTCAGCTCTGGAGAACTGTTATTAAAAAAACCCAACAACAGTAATTTGGGTACCTGTTGAATTACACTGAAGATGAAGAAAGCTAACTTGACCTATGGTCTCTCAAGGCTGTGTCAAATGGCAGAAATCAGCTTTTGACCAATGCCTTTTCTCATTTCTGGAAAAGATGGAGATTCTTCTTTCTCCTGCTTCCATCTACCATGTTCTTGGCGGGCCTGTATCACAGTGACCTTACACCAAGCTCAGAAGACCTGCATAAATTCTCCTTTAAGTACAGAGAAACTCATTTGGACAAAGTCCACAGATACTCTTTATGTGAGTGTTGAGTACAATCAACACTCATGTAAAGTAAAACACATGTTGAGTGTTGCATCCTTCTCACAATGGTTTAGATCTCAGCTTAAACAGTGTTTAAAGAGTTGCTTTCTTTTCTGCCTAGAGTGGGTGCCAATCTTCATACACTTACAGGCACATGTCTTAACTCTTTATTGAGCTTCTTACTCTAAGACTCCATTGTTTTTTGTCTTCTTGTTTTTGTTCCCTCAAATGGTCATTTTCCAAGTTCAAGGTAGTGAGTTACAAGGTTTCTATGGAATTTTTTCTTCATAACTCCAGAAAACAACACATTTTGCTGTAGTTAACCACTATATATACTTGACACAGTACAATGAATTCCAGGTGCTATGCTCAAGGACACCCATTGAGAGTAAAGCACTTCTCTTTCCTTCACCTTATTATCCAGTGGAAAGAAAGTCTTGCTATTATTGCAAGTGGTAAGTATCTAAAAGAAGGTAGAATTGGCTCACCTGCTGTTTACATATTTCCTAGTTATATGAAACATTGAGTGTGGTACAAGGTCTCCAGAAGCCCATAAATGTCTAAATCCCAGGGTGTGGGTTTGCTGTGCTTAAAACGTACTTGACTCAGAATTCAGATGCTTTTGTGAGATTTCATTCTAACTGTACAGTTTTTTTCCCAGGGTAACTTAGTGCTGCATTTTTTAAATGCAGTTGGTAGAAAATCTGCATTGACCACTTGATAATATCTTTTGCCTTCACGTATCTATGCTGAAAATCTGCAAAGCTTTTAAATTGCATAGCTGCAATCTCCCATCAAACAACACTTCCCATAACACCAACACACTTGATTTCTGCTATTGCTTTTGCTGGACTGGTACTATAGCCAACTATACAATTGTGTTCTAGTTACCACCGCTGGCGTAATAAAATTAAAAGGGTTGTTTAGGTGTGTTTTTACTTCTGTTAAAATCTTCATGTGGTAAATTCAGAGCAGAACATCAAGACTCGAACGCTGTGAGGAAAAAAAAATACGCAATGTTGTATCAATGAGATTTCTGCTTTTTTATGTCTGGGACCCGGACAATCATCATGGGATGAAGAATCATCTTCCCAAGTCATTCACAAAATAGACTCCCCTTAAACTCCTCAATTCATGAGTGCCAAGTTTTCCAGCATGCTGATCTCAAATTCATCCATGCTAGCCCTATCTGCACTCATATTTTATTTGTTTCAGCTCAAGATGTGGGACTTTCAAGCGCCTTTTCCATCAAGAGATGATTTGAGGAAAACGAAGGGGATGAAGTAATCATGATGGTCCACATCAAGAACATACCTAGCAGTACAGCAACGCTTTACTACCAGCACAGTGCCCTTACTGGCAAATTAAAGCCCTTGAGCCACAATCTTCATCTTTCCACAAAGACACAGAGACCTTCTCTCACTGCATCAGGCACATGTATTGTGCTCCTTCTCATCTGAAGGCAGACTCAGGTCATCGCATTTGGATTTTTTTCCTACTACTGGCTTTGAGAGCAAACTTTATTCTTAAATACTACCCATTATTTCAATATTTTAATTAATACTTGCAAAATATTTTAGTAAGTACTGCAACTGTGGTTTAATTCTGTAAATATTTGGCTCTAATTATAGACCCTTAGTGTATTCAAAATCATAGCGGCCAGCATATTTGACAAATACATCCATTTTCTCCTATTCTAGGCAAGGCATACAGGAAAATAGGAGTTCTTTTCTTCAACTTTTTCAAGTTAATAGATCTGACTTGGGCAGGCACTCCTGCAGTCATGATGATCTCCGAATAGTTCTACTTAATCCTTCCAAGTCTTCTGGAGTAAGGTCTGTAGGTAGTACCCCATTCTCAATAGTTCTCTATTGTCTGAATTGTCCAGCAGGTAAATTGAGTTCGTTTGAATAATCCTGGGACTGAGGTAAGGACTGAATTGTATCCTGTCCAGCTGTATTAGGTACAACCAAGAATCCCAGCCATTTGTCCCAACTGCTGTCCATTCTTTTAAAGGAATTGTACCTCTAGGATTTACATCATTTTGCATCCCATGTTTCTTTCCTGATGTACCCTAGAAAAACTGCTTCAAGACATCTACAAGTTTCTTCAAATCCACTGAATCCTGACAGAAAAACATCAACTCCACAGATCTTCATAAATTAGCTAGAACAGCAATGTTCTCCCCTCTTCCAATTAAATTTGGTGAAAACAGGAATTAAGAAGTGTGTAGGTCAGAGCGAAGGATAGCCTGAGGCTTCTTGAGGTTTTTGACCTATTCCTTCCAGACTGGTATTATTATGCTGACACTTTGCAATAAAATCTTGTTATATAAATTATTTCAACAGCACAGCCATATTAGAATTATAAAAGAGCTTCTTCAGGCTTTATCAACGTCACCTGATTATTCACTTTCTGAAGTACAAAGAATTTTTGCATGGATCATACATACATATGTAGTGTGCCTTTGTATTTTTATGTTCCTGTTGAAACTTGTTTTGACACAATGAAAACTTGTTTTGAAAATACTGAACACCTACAACAATACCTTCTGGATGCCAGATGAGAGGATTTGTCCTCCTGTGACCACACAGGCACATCCAGCTGGTTTGGTTCATGTAACCCCCAATAATTCACCTCCTGTACAGAAGGTATTTACCATAACTTTCAAAACTTTCTAAGATTTGCTGTTTCTGACATAACAACATCAAAGATACCAACCTGTCTTTTTTTATATATATAATTGTTTTCTTTCTAAATTCCTTTTGTCAAGAGCTACCTAATTTAACATGATTAGCACTAATTAACAAAAGGAACTTAAATTAATAAATTGTTGCATTAATTCCAACAGTGGGTATGTATTTAGGTCATATTCCATAAGACTGCTCATTAGGTCCTTAACCCATGCTTATGCCCTCCTCCAGCATCTCTATGCCTTGCACTGAACAAGGGCTGAATGCAGAAGTGTGGAAATCTACTGAAAACCCCATTCTTTTAATAGGCCTCATGCCAATGTTCGAGGCGTAGCTTTTTCCTTTTAAACTCAGACACGAGACATTTAAACCTCTTTGCTATTTTTACTATATATAATGCCTTAAAAACATATTTCCATTGGGTGAACCATGTTGTCTATTTATTCACAGGCACTTCCATAGCATTCCTCACCAAGCTAAAGATACATGAGCACTCACAGCAAAGCCGAATAACCCCACTTCCTGCTTTGGGATAACTATGGGGTAACAGGAGATTAACTCTACAGCAGACATTTTATGACACCTGTATTAGGAGAAAATGATTATCGTATCATTCTCTCCACTACAAAAACTGAAGTGACAAATAGTTCTCAGCACTCTAAGTTTTGGTTGCCTAGCTGGAACTAGGCTGTAGCAGGCAGGCCCACAACAGGGCCGGGCGCCAAGTGGCAAAGGCTCAGGAGCTAATGAAAATCAGGACCATTACAGAATGCACAAGGCACTCAGGAGACAGCAGCATTTCTAAACCACCATTCAAATCCGAACATCATGAAAATTTATCCAAGCACAGCGGCAGAATGACAAAGGTACCTTCCAGGATTTCTTCCTCACTTCAAATATACATAACGATACTTGGCATGTATTCATGTTTCTAAAGTAAGCTTCTCGATGGTATGCTCTTTGGGATGTGGGTTATAATTTCCTTACTAGGCAGCTTTATCTATAGCAAATATTTTGCTTTTACGTGAAATACAATGTCTACACAGTTCTCCATTTTATGCATCTCCAGAACTGGTGATGCCAAGCAAACATCTGAAGTGTTTATACAACAGCAAGACAATAGTTCTTAAATTACTGCTACTGTAACTGGCTAAACACACAAATGTACAAAGGAGTCAGTGCACACTGCCATTATGCTGCTAGCACTTTTTTTTCCCGTGTGCCAAAAAAAATGCATCACAATCCCTCTTCCTCTTCCAGTACTTCTCTCTCTCTACCTCCTTTTATTGTGAACTACCTACAAGGAGATTAGTAAACTTCTTATGCCTGTTTCTACCTGCCAGTCTATGCAAGGCACTGACTGTCCAGCCAGGCTGATGGGTAGAACAGTAATCAAGCATCAAGAGAACTGGAGGTCTGCAGTGGGCAGCCATCAAAATGCAAGTTTTTAAGAAATAGTTGTTTTCAGCTCAGTTTATAATATTGCACGACAGAAACTTGTCTCCAAAATTACAAAACAAACCAAAACATGAGCTACCAAAACCATAACAGGAAATAGAAATGGCAGAACTAGTGAAACCGAGTACACATGAGAGAAGTTTAAACACTAAAATTCACTCACATCCAAAAGCTGTTTTCTGTATTTTACTAACAATATCTTTTTCCTCCAGAAATTCTTTCTGGAGTTATTGCCATTTATGATTCAAGTCACACAGAAAGGTACAAGAAATGGTTATATTTAGACATGTTTTTCAACAGTTCGCTGATTGCAGAATTAACAGGTGGCTTTAATCCATATGAAGCAAACAGAAATAAAAATTAAATTTTCATTTTCTTATACATTTGCATCTGTTCCAAAAACCTATGGTATCAACTGATTTCATAAATAAAGTGAAGAATTCAACATTGGTCTGCTGTAAAAATTAAGATGACTTTGCTGCCCAACTTACCACAAAGCAAAATAAATTTTGACAATCTGTTCAAAGTATGAAACAACCATAAACAGAACAATCTGACTAAAAGCAAAATACAAAGGAAGGGAGTTCTAGGGAACTGCTGTGGAGCCAGGATTGCAGATCATTATGTAGGCTGGCAATTAATGTTTATTTTAAAGGAGCAGCATAAGTAGGGTCATCACTTTGCAAAAGATGCTAACTTTGGTTCCAAGAATATATGTGTTCCCAAATGCATGGAGCCCTACTGACAGTTACAGATAAAAATTACAGCTACTGGACATAATCAGTTCATACAGACCAAGGCCAGTAACCACGAAAGCAATTTTTAAAACTCATCTGGAAATCAAGATTCTGATATTTAATGTCTCGCAGATTTCTGATATAGTTATTTAAAAATTTACAAAGATGTATAGCACAGACATAGTGAATCTAAGTGTTCCAAAGCACGCACAGAAAAATGAACCTCTCATTTTGAAACACTTTCATCAATGCCTTCTGCTTGCCAGTCAGTTCAAGAGATAAAAAACTTCATTTCCTTCACCTTCTCCACAATGTACATAAATAGATTCACTTCAGAGAGATGAAGGCTTGTGGTCTTAGATCATAGCAAATTTTGCTTCTGCTTTCTTTACTTCCATTTGCCCCACAGGGCAGTGAGTGTCTGTGAAGGGTTCATTGGAATATCTCTGTCACAGCATGGTCACTCCGTTTCCTTATCAGTGGATCATGAAAATGATATTCCAAGGCCATCATGGAAAAACTCAATCTTCATAGAGTCTTTTTAAATACAGTGTTAATTTGCAGGAAATTTCCAGTCCTATGAGCTACAGTATGACAAGTCTGCTCTATTTTTCCTAGATGCTGAAGTGCCATAGCCATATTTTTCCACTCCAGGTAAAGGTTAATTTCTTAAAGAGATAGTGTTTATTCAAGACACATATTATTTCCTCTTATCTAGGCTATGTAAATGCACAATGAGCTCTACTGTTGGAGAGCAATTATTAAACAAACTTTTTATTAGATTTGAAGAAGAGAGTCAATGTGAGACAAGATGCAACTAGGAACCTCTTCAAAGCATAAAAGGCAGGATAAAAAAAGAATGAAAGTAGTGATGATATAAGTAGTAAGAGAAAGCAGAAAAGACTGTGTAAGAATACATTCAGGATTGAAGCTTGTAAGGAAGGACAAGTGTAGAGATGCAAGAAGAGAGGAGCTCACTGTAATAATAATAAAATTTGAATGATCTTTAAGAGATTATTGAATCTCTTAATTGCAGTTCAGAGGCAGAAATGAAGAGTTACACCACAGATGCATCCATAACGAGTCTGACAACCAGCATCCCTGAAAACGAAGTTTGCTTGCAGGTGAAAGTACTGATTTCATCATGCCATCCGCTTTGCTTTGCCAGATTGCTTATCAACAGGGGCCGAAGGCAACATACCAAACCATAAAAGAAACCTCCTTGGATATTCATTAAGACAAACCGGTCAGAAGGAAATGGATGAGACGCCACACATCTGCGATTATATAAAACATATTAAAGCGGTTGTTTCTCTTTGCTATTCAAAAGATATATATTTGCTATCAGAAGTAAAAGTAAATGCTCAAAATGCTGGAGACCCATCCAGCGGGGAAAACCAGATGCAAACAAACCTTAACACTACGAGGAAAAAACAGAATCAAACAAATAAAAAAATAATTTGAGGAACAAATTAGCTCTGGCCCTCAAAATAAACACTTGTCAAACAGCACAAAATGTGGTCAAAAAGTAAAAAGGATGCTCAGGAGAAATAAAGTCACACAGAATAAATTAAATGGAGGTGCTTAAAGAGCCTGCCATACCAGAATCCTGCTTTCCAACAGATGTACCAAAAGATCTGACTCATGCAGAAATGTCAGCCAAAAAGGTAACAAGCAAATGAACAAAACAAAATCAAATCAGCAGCCCCAGATTACAATCACACCCAAGTTCTAGAGAAGCTCAAATGTGAGAAAGTTAAACTCTTAAATAGCTTGTAACCTCCTGCTTAAAACAGCTTGGTACCGGAGAAGTCTGATGTCAACTGAAAAAAGGTCTGGAGGTCTGGGAGGATAGAAGGAACTCAATATGACCCAATGAATCTCATGTCCATACCTTACAAATTGGTAGAGACTGTTAATAGAAACCATAAATTCATAAAAAGTCCAAAATTAGTAGACTCGAGTAAATATGATATATTGGGTAGGAGCCAAACCTGTGCTTCTCAAGTCTCCTATTTTCTTCAAGTATCAAAACCACATGGACAAGAACAATTCAAGTGACACACACTGTTCAACTTACCTACAGGTATTTGGGAAGGTTTTTCAAAGGCACAAACCCCCCTGAATTACGACAGAAGGAGAAAAGATCCATGAGAGGATAAAGAGCAGGTCAAGATACAAAGAAAAGGACAGGAATAAATTATGAATACCATTAGGGTGAAGTCACCTGAGAAGTGCACAGAAATTACCTGTGTTGTTCATATTCCTACATGATATGCAGAAGTGAGCAAAGGAAGATGGAAAGGTTTGTTAATGCTAACAATTTAGTAAGGGAAGGAAAAATGAGGCACAACTACGAGGAACTGCAGATAGTTCTTACAGTAGTGGGAGACTGGGATATAACATACCAGGTGAAAAATCAATATTGACAAACATGAAAGGAGAAATATGTGAGGAAAAAAACATAATTTTACTTACACAAAAAACACAGGCTCTGAAAAACTGATAGAAAGGAGATGTTGGTGCTAAAATGACACTGTAACTAACCTTCATCTGTACACAAAAAACCAAACCAGATGTTATTAGAACCAGAATAAAGAACAAACCAGACAATCACTACATCACCTTACAAACATGGTGAATGTATCATGAGTAACATGCAGCTCCCTGCCTCAGAAGGAAAATCACGGAAACAGTAAAGGGAGAAAGAAGTGGGACAAGGGTGACCAGAAACATAGAGAGGAGAAGGAAGGAGTGAGCAGAGCAAGAGACAAGGTGACAAAAGAGACATGAAGAGGTTTGTAAAACAAAGGTTATGGAAGGGATCAGCAGATTAACTAACTGCTGCCTCTCTTCATACAAGAGGTAGAGGGTAACAACTTGAGCTAGGAGGAGGCAGGAATGCAAAAAAGCCAACAGAGTTTGTTATTCACACCACACCTGTGTGACCCCTTGCCACAGAATTTTATGATGTTATGATGTTGGCATAAAAAGCAAGCAAATAGAAGGAAAGCTAGGTAGGGTTACTTAACAGAGATGCACCAGTACTGGATAAAGAAATATTTGAGGATGGTGGAACACCCAATGAAAATACGACTGCATGCTTTGCCATGCTCTTCCACAGGCATCCACTCCTACCTATTGATACAGACATGATAGTTGGCTAAATGAATGCAAAGTTTTACCTAGCTTAATTGAACAATTACAAGTATTACTGAAAAGGCAAGACTATGGAGTTCACCTACTATTTTTATTTAGCTGTTTATTTTGTAACTGATCAAGCAACAGTATTTATCTGGGCTATTAAATCTCAGCTCCTTCCAAACTCCCGTATTTCTCTCTACCCTTTTCTCTCGAGAAAGGGAGGACTTTTTTTTGCATAAGTTCCTAACTGTAATTTCATGCTCTAATATAGAACTAGCAGCTTTCATAGATGTATAATGGAGTTCTCCGATAAAGCCAAATCAGACAGTGACTGTGCTTCACAGTATTTCTAGAACGCCACTTAATCCTGGTTATCCAAGAACCACCTACATTAAATTCTAACCTTTCATTCCTACAATGCAGTTGTCTTCCAGCAAAGTGCTATTATATTCCACTTCTACCATGCCAACTTCTCCAATCTCTTCTGTGCATTTCTCTTGTCAATATATGAGAATACTCTTTTGCAGAAGGAATATTTACTAGATATCAAAACGCACATATGTACAGTTCACACATATACAGAGTATCTATACAAAATCACAGAAAAACTAATTGCCTAACAGATTTTATTTCTATGCACTTCCTATAGCACCTATACTCCTTATCTTTAAATAGTTGTTTTTCTTTCCTGCAGTCAAAGCTTTAATGAGAAGTGACCAGAAACAAATACCCAGGCCCTTCTGTCTTGGCTGAAATCCACATAATGCATGACAGCACTGAAGATCTCTGGCAGGCACCTGTCAGAAACTAACATACCATAACTTACGAGTCAGACTTAATTATCCAGGGAGACATTTAAAGAAAACTGCATGAAAAATATGACTCAAGAAGTGCGACTATCATGTGTATGTACTGTATTCTCTAGTGTATGCAGAGGAACTATGTAAAAATAAAGCAATGTCCTGGGAAAATTCTAATTAAAAGTCCTACCTACTTCACCTATTATACCTTACAATCAAAATAATTTTGTTATTAAGTTTTGCTGGTAAATCAACTGCAGAACACACTACAAGGACAAGTGCAATCACTTAGTATTTTAACAAAATGTAGCTTTTTCCATTTTCCTTTCTACTGTTCCTATATAATTCTCATCAGCTGACACTCCCACAGTTTTGATTTAATGGTCTATAAAATCAAATTAACTTCTTCATAAGCTTCACGCGTCTGGGTCGCCACATCTCTTCTTGTTGTGGCTGTCACAGTGTATTGGCCCTTTTCTGTTCTGAAGAGCGCCTCACCAGCGGCAACAAAATGTCAGCTTTACTCGATTTCAGGCAAGGAAATCACTTCTGTTCAGTTTCTGATGCAAAACTATCAAAAATCAGAGTTAAATGAGCGACCCAGCTCACCATCTCAGCCTTTAGTTGTACCTGTCCTGGTGTTCTCCAGAAAGAATCCTCTGAGCCTTGCAAATGTTTGAACACATGCAAACACACCTAGGGAAGAACGATGTCCCTGGGTTTTATGCTTCTGTTCTTTAGTCTCATTTTTATGAATTTCATTTTAAGTTTAAGGTAACATGCAACAAAGACAGTCATGAAAAAAGCTTTGTGAGGTGAGCATATGTAGTGCAAGTAAGTTAAGTTTTTGGAAAACTGCTCATTAAAGATGACTAATGTGCATGAAAATCACATAATACAGGCAAATACAATTTGTTACTTTTAAAAATGAGCAAAAAATACTTAAATACAACCCAAAGAATAAGAAAATATTTATTACCTTAATTACATCTATCAAGATTATAAAAAGGGAGCAATATTTTCATGTAACTTTTATAGTGAGATTCATGGTAGCATAGGTGGAACTCAAAAGTTTCATGAAAATTGTGAAACTTGTTATTTTAAAAGAATTTGAAATACAGTAATAGATATTCTGCCTAAAATGTGAAAGAAATCTGAATAATAATAAAAAAATGGATGAGTTGAAAGTGGTTAATGTCAAAATAACAAAAAAAAAATCATTAGGGCACTCAAAATTTACTGAATACAACAGCAAGTCTTTGACATACTACAACTGATATGTGTAAGCAACAACACAACAGCTGTCCCTTTGTCTTTCAAATATCCTTTTATTAGACTAAAATGCAAATTTTTTTTCTGTAAATGTAATCATAGAATCACAGAACTGTTAAGGTTGGAAAAGACCTCTAAGTTCATCGAGTCCAACCATTAACCCATCACTGCCAAGCCCACCACTAAACCATGTCCTTAAGTGCCACATCCACACACCTTCGAAATACCTCCAGGTGTGGTGACTTCACTACTTCCCTGGGCATCCTGGCTTCACAACCCTTTTGGGGAAGAAGTTTTTCTTAATATCCAAACTAAACCTCCCCTGGCGCAACTTGAGGCCATTTCCTCTTTTCCTATCACTTGTTACCTGGGAGAAGAGCCCAATCCCCACCTGGCTACAGCATCCTTTCAGGGAGTCGTAGAGGATGATATAAGGTGCCCCCTGAGCCTCCTTTTCTCCAGACTGAACACCCCCAGCTCCCTCAGCCGCACCTCATAGCACCTGTGTTCCAGACCCTTCCCCAGCTCCATTGCCCTTCTCTGGGCATGCTCCAGCACCTCAGTGTCTTTTTTGTAGTGGGGGGCTCAATTATTCACATGATACACATCATCTAAATTGATGACACTCAAGGAAAAGGTATCGCTGAGGGTGAAAATGCTATGGCCCAGTTCACCAGCGTGACGCTTCCCAACCATGGCCCGCTTGTGCTGAGCACAAAGTGAAGGTGCAGCCGTGCTGGGGATACATACGTGGCTTGCACAAGATGTGCCTGCATATAATCTGAAGATGCACTTGACCTCATGGCAGAGCAACAGCCAATACACAGTTGAGAGCACTTGAGCCCTTTTAAGCTTCCACCCTCTGAATGCCCTAAGAGATATATAAAATTTATACCACATTCAGCAAACACTGATGAATGGTCAGGGCTAACAATCTTACTCAGAAACCCGTTTTATCAGCCAACTTAGAAAAAAAAAGGAATACAAAAAACTTGGAAAAACTTGGAAAAACTTCTTATTGTGATACCAGTTTTCCATGCTCCTGCTGTTTTTAATGATGAGTAGGTGGATTTATGTAGGATAAAAGAGTAAACTGAGTTTTAACTTGCTCTCCTCTGAAGTATAACCTAAGTCTACAGAGCAGCACTGGGTCGGACAGAAATTGGGCCAGAGTGCATCTAAGAACTGAATTTCATTTGTATAAACAAACAAGCTTTATTTACAGTATTCCTTCATAAAATCCCAGGCTTCAAGTCTGCACATTCTTTAAAGACTCCATTTATGTACACTTGAATGCCTTTTTAAGCAAGAAGACAAGAAAGCTTTCCCATGGAAACTGCACAGAGATGTTTTACTTCACACGTACACCACAAACAAGGCCGCTAACTTTCCATAATTTACTGTATTTTCTTAGGCTTGCCATTGTATTTTAGGACCAAATCTTTTGGAGAAGCTGCTTACGCAGGAGGCCACAGACATAAAAATAAATGACCTAAAAGAGGCAAAGCCTAAGATACGAACTGACAGGAAATGGCATCTCAGCAGCTTGTAAGAAAATTTTAATGTTTTTGGTTTCTCTGTTTCTAGATGGAGGAACAGGTTAAAATTTTGTGTTAGCTGAGAAACAAGCAATCTGGAGGCAATTGAAATCACATTATTAAATCAGGACTCGATTCATCCTTTAGAATTAAATAAAGCCAGAGGGCAATCCCTGGGCTAAGACAATAGCAAGCTTCAGTTATCAGATGCTATCTCTCAGTGAAGAATCTAAGTCAGTGGGCTGCAAAGGAGCCCAGTGATTTCAAAATCTGCCTAAGAGGACACAGAAAAAGAGAGTTGGACTCTATCAAGACAGATATAAATTGGTACAATTACTTCAGCAAGACCATGAGCAGTTTTTCTCTCTGAATAAAAAAGATCCAGCTAAACTGATACTCTGATACGGGAATTTGCCTTTTAGATTTAGGTGATATGTCTCTAGGTGTGAATGTATACAATCTACTTTTATATGTATGCATTTTAGGGGACTAGTTTTGCTCCTACCTATAGTTACTACTGATTATCTCAAGGCTACAGCAAAGGGTTAAGTCCTAACTTCAAAAGAGATGCCTACTTCTGCTGGGGGCCACAAAGATAAGCAAGGATACCAAGACTTTCAAGTTTAGTCCCTGCACTGAAGGAACTGGATGGGCTCACCTGTTTGGAAAAAAAAACCAACAACCCACAGCAAAACAACCTTGGGAGAAGGCTGGGCACAGAATCAAAGTCCCTTTGGCATTAACTTACGACAGCTCTGCCCATGAATAAGCAGGCTGTGTTGAGTTGCTGAAACAGAGGCAGGGCTTGCCAAAACTGAGGATGAAGAAATCTGTGACTGATGCCATTTCAAACTTGATGATGCTTCTACAGCTGGTGCAAGAGCAAGCAGAAGTTGTTCTTGACTGTGTCTTTAGCCCCAGCGAGGAAGATAGTGTACACTAATCCCTGAAGTCTGAGAAGAAGGGTGGAGAATTTGGTCAGATACTGGAACATCAAGTGGGAGATCCTGTGGCCCTAGAGCAATGGCCAGGAAGATAAACAGAGATGTTTTGTCTCAAAGAATGCTAAGCACTTGGGAGACCATTTTGCTAAGAGGGAAAAAGACCATATATAAGCAAAACCTAATTGATGGTATTTAGGAACACAAACAAGTTGTCCCTGATTTAACAAGGGCTAAATTTACTTCAGCAGAGCAAAATGACAATGTTCCTCGAGAGTAAATCATGTATTTTTTTTTTCTGTTTTTATTTGGGAAGTTTTCATGTGGCGTTTGAACTAAAACATTTCATTAGAATGCTTTCCTATATATCAACATATATTCCCATATAGTTGGTCCGTAACATGTCTGTGGTAAAAATAAAGTAGAATAAGAAGTTATTTGGTTGTGTTGAAACACACTAACCTATTCTAAGAAGCCCTAGCAAATATTTTAAACACTGTTTACATAAGATGCTCAATTGTGTTAAAAATCTTTCTTAAAATATGCTCACACGTATCACAACATCATACTTTTCTTGATACAGATTTATTTATGGTACCTACTCAGTAATCACTAGCTGTTCCTGCAAGCGAAGCGCTTTTAACTGGAGCAGCTTCTCTGTCTCTTTGCAGCTCAATGACTGCTATTTCAGACATCTCAGCACACTGTCTTCCCCCGCTTCTCATCATCCTTCTCAGATTACGTAGCCAGCGTAAAACATAAATGCAGAGGCTCAAACGTAAGAGCGAATAACCTCACCAAACGTACATGTGATAGTAAGTGTACACACTTAGTGCTTTTTATGAGAACTGTTGTAATACTTCTAAATTTCAAGTGCAGGGCAGAGAATTCCATTCGTATACACCCACTCATAAGTGAATGCACTTAGCAGACAGCACATAGGTACTTCTAAGCTTTCAGCTACAAAAGAAATGCATTTTGTAGTATGGTCATAAAAAAAGCCACAGTAATGCTTCCAGCTATTGTTTTGTTTTTTTTTTTTTTTTTAATAAACAAAATACTCATCCTGCTAGAGAAAAGAAGAAAGTCCACACACAAACATACACAAAAATCATCAAGAAATGATGCTCCTACAAACAGTATGGTGCCAAAACCAAATGCTAGCAAAAAATTTTTTATGACAATGCATCAAAATCCCAAATCAAATGTTACCTGATGTTGTCCATAGAATTTAAATTAGTATAAAAACCTACAAATGCATCAGTCAATTGTTGTTTGCTTCCATCATTTCCAAATAACAGTCTCTGACCATGCCACTCATTTGATTTACTCAGCCTGAACTATTTTTGTTTCGACTCTACTTTATGCATATTTGCTTTTTTAATTTAATCTTCTGACTGTCATTCAAAATGTTCATCCCAATACGCCTTGTGATTTATGCAGTTTGATGCTTTTACATGCTGAACAACTGATAATCAGCCTGCTTAGATCTTTCGCTGTTCTAACATTTTTACACTTTGCAAAATCAAAATTCTGCAGCAAGGCTGCTTCCCATACCTCCCCATTCAGGTAAAATCTGTTCTGCTTCTTGAGAAGACAGGGACAATATCTAGCTCCGGGGACACCACTGCCTATGGCAGCTTGCCCTTGCAACAGAACCTCTCTGCGAGGCTGCTCTGTCATCATTAACTAAAGGGATACATAGAACGAAGTGGTCTCTCCTCGGCCCAAAAAAAGGGCATGCAGAAAAAATGCAGAGGAAGGAGACAGAGATTCTCTGTTTCCATCCAACAAAAAAAGCAACAAAGCAAGAGATATTCAGATTTTCAGATAACTTTCTCCATATCTGATAGGACTGCCTCCTATGCTGGAATGGTGGTTTGCTCTTCCTCCTCCTGGTCTTCCATGTCTTTTCATTACAGCCTAATTCCAGATCTTTCAGGTTTTTCTTCCTTGCTCTCTCCAGCATACAAGCTTTCCTTCAGGGCCCCCTCAACACCCACGCAACCCCAGGGAGTTACCTTGACTGACTGCTACCATGCAGGTTACTCTTGCTGGGGGCTATCTCGTCTACTTAGACTGGAAGTTCTCTGGAGCAGAGACTGTCACCACTCCGTGCCATACCAAGCCTCGCAGAAAGAGCCTTCTTTTGTTCAGTCCTCTGGCACTAATGTAATAAGCATGAGTATCTGTCTATGCTCATCTACAGGAACACCAGGACTGTATGAGAACAAGAACAGGTTCAGCTTTTGTAACTCTGAACACGTACAGTTATATCCATGAAATTTCTACCCACCAAAGACCATGAAACAAATTGAATGCTCAGGAGGAAACAGCAATCTGACTTACTTTGCTCTCTTGGCCATTTCATTGCCATCCCATCGGGGGCTGTACGGGTAATTCTTCTGGGCCTGGGAGTACAGTTGGCCACTGTTAGTGAAGTGGTAGACAGACTGAAATGTTAGGGTCGGTTGGTCTCGAGGAAAGTACAGGGGTAGGTCAACTGCAATTCAAGAAGAAAAAAAAGTCATTAAAAAATACACCAGTGTATTTTTACCTTTTTTCTTATTGGGAATATATCAAACCATTCTACTGGTTTAAAGGTGCCAGAAAAGGAGAAACTGATGGTTAGTCCTAAAACATCCTTCTGCATTTCTTATAATTAATGATTCCAACCTATTGCTCTATGGGACACTTTGCTTTACCAAAACACTTTTGTAAAGTACATGATTTTTAAAAAGTTTAGCTTGTGCCTTGCTATGATAATCATAAAATTTCCACCAGGGTTATTTAGTTACTAAAAAAAAAAACCACCAAAACCTTTTATAGTGAAATCTTCCCTTTCAAAAATTCACAAAATACATTCTGTTAGGCTTTCCATTAAAAAACCAAATTTATCTTTATCTGCTTTAAGCAATATATTTTAATGTCCCCATGGACATCAAAAGCATTATCATTCTCATCTTACAGCTGTCTGTGTCCTAAAGTGGTCAAATGATTTGATATAGAATGTAGAAAGATTCAGTCATATGAGCTGGAAAAGATTTCAACTTGCTGTCATCTGCTAGACAAGTAAACACCCACAAAACCAAAAACACACTGCAAAGTCATTAATACCCAAAATATCTCACTAAAAATAAAAATCAGAACCTCTTAGTTCCTCTGCATATCACTGTCTCATGATCAGCTAGGTCTGGTGGAACAATAAAACAGTCTACAACAGTTAGAAACTGTGTATATTTTCATGGTCAGAACCAGTTTTTGACTCTCATTCTTAGAACTATAGTTCGTATTTTCTTGGTCTACTTTTTATTTCAGGAGGCTTCAGAAATGTGCAGTTAAACTGAATTATGACAAGATTTGAATTACTAATATTAAATGTCTAATCTAACACCCAAATTAACAGAAGAATGTGCATTTCTTTTAAAGGTGTAGGCTTCATTTATAAAACACCTACAACTGTACTTTTTGCTATCCTCCAAATCACATATTAAAAATTCTGTACAGTGAAAGAACACTGCAGTGGAACTGTATTTTAAATACAATTTTTTAAATTCCAGAGATTCCAGAACTTCCTATGAAATCTCTGCTCACAGACTGAGGTATCAGTGTAAGGCAGGTTTTATTTTCCAAATTCCACGCTATCATCCTGCTAGTTCCTTCACTTTTCAGTTTATCTAATCACATCTAAATACTCAGATTCGCATCAGCTACACCGTATCTCCCTTTTCCCTAAACTACCCTCCAAGCTCTAGGAGTAAAAGCGTCTGTAGCACGAAGCACACTAAATCAAATGTGCTATTCCAGCCATAGTCCCAAAATACAACAAATCCCTGCGTGGAGGACAGCGCTTGCTCAGTTCATGACCCAGTGTCTGAGCCACACGTGACGGCTCCCAGAGTCCGGGTGACTCAGCCCACACAGCAGCTTCCAGCAGATATTTAAGCGCTAATGACATGGGCAGAGTTCTGCTAATTTGAGGGCAGATCACTGCTTTAACAAAGGTTAGATTCAAAGATTGCTCTGTCGAATTCTTCTTTATAATGTGATTACTGAATAACAACCCTGAAAAACTTTGCTGTAACGTGGCCATTTATCAGCAAGCAAGCTGTCTCCTCCCCTCACAAATGGTGTGTGTGCCTCGGTCTCTGAAGGACTCCACCAAGGAAAAGAGTAAAGAAACAAGGAGACAGATTCTCTATTTTAATGTTATAAATATACTACTTCAGCTCTGAGTGCTTACACTGTTTCTCTAGTGCACTACTTTTTCCTTCTTAAGTACCATCTCCTTAAGAGAAACCAAGTCTGTATACTTCTGTATTTTATCACCATGTGAGAGGAATAACAAACTTTAGCAAAGCATTCAAGTAACAGTTTAGCCCTTCTACTTAATTTTTTAGTTGAGAATTTCTAACTTCCATTAACTTTCCCTTCACAACTGCCATCTGCATAACACAGGGAAGCAACAAGTGTTTTTTCCCCGTTACCTAAAATTAAAGATGGGCTTTTAGGACAAAGTATCTACCACTGGAAATGCTGTTTAAAATGAATAATCAAGGTAGTGCTCTCACTACAGTGACACCTGCATTTGTTACGAGAAGGTACCACCAAAATATATTCTATTAACCAAAACCTGTATAGGAATTTTCAGGAATTACTTACATTATAAACTTACCACATAAAGCAGATAATAAAACTAGGTTCAAAATTGTGCATCCCACATCTGGACAACAGCAGTATTACCCTGAACTGCAAGTTGAGTTTTGAAAAATTTAAACTGCCTTTGATTTATAACACCACGCTTCACCTGAAATCACCAAACTTTCAGTTTTCTAACCCAAGTGTTTCCTTAATACAAGGTGTGGATCAGTCCAGACCAAGTAAAAAAACCTGTCCCTAATTCTGGAACACAACCACACCTAAAGGACCAGTAAACAGGAAATAGCCTTGAGTTTAAAGTGTTATACATATCTCAAGGTAGCCAGCTATTATTTCAGCAATAAAAAAGGAAGGCAAGAACTTGCTTCCGTCCCAGTGGATGCCCGTCCATTGACACTGTTAGTGCACAGAATGAAAAAAATAAGCAAATACCACTGGTAATTAATGCTGGCAAGGCGTGTTGGACATGAAAGGTCAAATTCTGCCCATAGTCACACACGGTTTGCTAAAGAAAATTTTTCTTTTTACCTGGTCATGTGTAGGCAGTCTGACTCTCAATTTGTACATTAATACAAAATCAGATCTGCCTTCATGCAATATCTAAGGTGACAAATGTGTTACTGTAATTACATGCGAGACAACATTCACACTTTGCCATGAAAAATGCACCACAGTTAAGAACAAGACATCAGTTTTGTAAACTAACACCTGAACTGGGCAAACTGTAAAAGCCTGTGTTGGTTTGGCATGCTACTTACCTAAGAACTACAAAAACGTATTCGTGTTGAATACAAGTACTATTTCCAAATAACAGCTGACTCACAAAGTACCCTGGTGATACGTCTGCAGAAAATAAGCAGATGACTCATGTCTGTAAATTCCTGAAAGTACCAATAGACCCCTTGCTTAGTCATCTTTTGCTTGGATGCTGGGTTCACGAGCTCTGTAAACTATAATGAGAGATCTAGCTCTTAGTAGGACTCTCTCTCCCTTTTTTCCTCTCTTCTAAACAGTGCAAATTATCTCCCTAAAAATAACTTCATCTGCGTAAGTGAGTCACTTCAACTAGCAAGCTTATACAAGTCATGCAGTTAAGAAGTAATATTTGGTTATGAAGGCAAAAATGCTGCTGTCAAACTCAAGATTTAAAATGAAAATTATGTCAGAGGAAGTCCCATTTACCCCTTCTCTGACAGAAATAGAAACATTTCCTTTGGAAAATTTAAACAATTAGCTCATTCAGGAAAGTAAAGCTTTCTAATTTAGTTCCATGCTCAAAGTAATTTAAATCTTATGATTTCTTACTTTGGCTCTCCTAAGCATCACACTGTTAATGTAAGAGGAACTCAAAGAAGCAGACTGGAGAAAGAAGCCAGTAAAACACTGCTTTCTCCTACATTACAATTTACAGATCATTTTTTAAAAGTCAATTTTTAGACAGCCATAGTGTGGGGAAAATCATGTCTTTATGCAAGCTCTACATGAGCAGAACTTGGAGGGCTGTTTATGGGTAATTAAGCATTGAGTAAATTCTTCACTGATTGAACCCTAATTTTCCCACACAGTTCATAAGAAAGCAAAAGAAAAAGGACTTGCTTGTTGAGAATGAGTCATGTTGTAAAGAAACTTAATTACAGTTTATAAATAGTTGAAGTTGCTCTCTTTTTGAAACATAAGAAACTATCTAGAAGTAACACACAAATTTGCCTCTCTTGACTTAGTATTTAATGCGTATATATACTCCAAACAGATATCTTAAAGCCAAAATCTTGGTTTATTAATAACTAACAAACTGTGCAGTGCATCTGTAAGGTTGACTTGTTCAGTTTCTTAAAAAACAGCAATCTGAGGCCTGGAACAGATTACCTAGTTTGTTAAGCTTACGTCAACAACTACAGAGTTGATTCTGACTATCTTATTAACTTTAAAATAGTATCTTTAGCATCTAATTTTACAACTCGTTCAACAGGATATGAAATGCGGAAGGAATGTCTCAGAAAAAGCATGTACCAGTGCTGCTACAGGTTTTCTGAAGGAAAAATGCTCAGAAGAAAAAAGCAGGTTTACCACAGTGCCTTCCTCTCCACCTTTAAGCACCGGAGAAAAGAGATGGGAAAACAAAACCATGCTTGAAATGCATGCTGACCATTAATACATTTCAAAGCACTTAGATGGTAACACTTAAAAAATTTTCCATATACTGTTCTCCTGTTCTAGGGAAAAGGTTTATTTATCCTTTGTATGGCACTGGATAAATCTAGATACTTGTTTTCACAAAAGCCAACATTTACTCACTGAACTCATAGTTTCAATCCCTGGAGACTATTATACTGGTTATCTTACCAACCTTTGGGATGCTTTAATCTGCAGCAGTTTATTGCACCTGAAATTTGTTTTGCACTCATGAACACTGCGTGACCTGGATATTTTATTGTTGAGATTTCTAATTTGACAAGATTTCATGGCCTGCACAACCTGAATTCAATCCATACTTGCTTTATGGAACAGCCTTCAAACAGAAGATAACACACTATTTTTTCCAGTTCTTAACAGTCCTAGGCCGCACAGAGATGGCCAAAGGAGACACTGTTCTGGCTTCTCCCATCTAACAGACCCTCTCCCTCTGCATTTATTTACTGCACAACACTGAAGCCTTGCTCCTATTAAATGTATTCATTTCTTCAAGAACTTTTCAATGTGATGATTCTAATCATCATAAGAATGACATTAGCTACATAAAATATTTAAAAAATAGTTTCACAGCACACTCATGAGTTAAGAGGTTCTTTAGGGATTCCAGATCAGGAATGAAGGAACAAGGAAGGAACAGTTAACCTGTCTACTGATGCTGAGTACCAGCCTGTGGGATGCGATTCTTCTGAGACTTAATAGTAGATAATATTTTATATAGACAAACACAAGTCCTTCCAATGCTTACTGCCATAGTAGATACTTCAGAATCAAAAATTACTGTACATGTGAGAAGTTTTGTTAAATTATTTCATCAGAAAAACAAGAAGCACATGCCAAACTCAAATCTCCAGAGAACACTGAAGAATCTTAGCCTGATACTAGCCGTTCTCTTCCCGAAATTCCCTGACTCACTCTTTACTTATCATCCAGCTTTGGCGAGAGACTGCCTCTGCACTCAAGTACTTCTGATGAAGTAAGTAATGGAAACAGGAAACACATATTCCAGGCTCCAGAACTGCACTTCTGTCTCTTATTAGTACATATTCATCATCTTTCTGCTTGTTCTTTTTTTGGTTCACTGAATTTCACATTCTCTCTGCCTTACTTGCAATTGAGCTCACACTGCTGGGAAAAACAGTGGATTTGAACGGACTGCCTCAAACTGAAAAGCTCCTTGAACTCAGTGTTCTGCAGTTCTCATGTGTTGATGTGGATGAGACCCATCTGAATTTACAGTGCAACTCTGTGGCAACACATATACCATATTATATAGTATCACTTACACACCTCTCAAGCCCTATTTTAAAAGAAACTTTCTACTAGATTTTCTGACATGACTTCTCCTATGTGAAGGCTGTTTCAGACAGCCTGTCCAATGTGTGTAAAATCTTTACCTAACTTCAAGGGAAGAGAGCTATCTTCAGTTTTTACATAAAAATTCCAGTGCAGAAGGCCTTTCAGGAATCATACTGATCATGGTTCCGACAGAGAAACCTGAATAGATTCAGCCACATGCATTTTGGAGACTGTAGTGTCTAGCACAAAGCTGTAGTGTCTAGTACAAAGCTCCACAGGGCAGGATTTCAGGCTACTTTGCCTAGTGAATCTTTCCTTGACTCGTGTGCTGAAGGCCTTTAGTCTACATTCTACTGGCAAAAAATGAAAGGGGGAACGCCACAGCTATCCTGCTTTGGTGTGTGATGATTTATTCTTGCAAGAATGAGAGAGCAAGGATGACAAATAACATATCAATGGCATTAGTGTGGGCATTTAGGTTAACAGAGCGCAGTCACAGGGATTTGAATTTGTTAAATATTATTAGGGCTGACATCCCTTCTGGAGAAAAACAGGTTCTTTGCAGGAAGATGCTATTTTGAAATCAACATTTCAAAATTTCAAATCTGAAAGGAAAAGCGGTTTATGGAATTTTAGCTGAGACACTTATGGCATTTTGGGTGTGTTGGTAATCACAGCTGGTTTTGAAATAATTAGGTCTGCCCTTGCTACGGGAAATATCCACCCCATCAGCAAAGTCAACACTTGTATAGTAAATGAGTAAGATGACTTATGTACAAAATACTTCCAAATAAATACTATAGAAATACAAGTAAATATGCCAAAAAAAGGAAACAACTATTTTATTAACAGAACACTAAACAATAAAAGACAAACTGCTGCAGGCAAAATAGAAACAATGAATTGTGATGGATTAAACTATTCTGACACATTACAGAGTAGATTTGTTTAATTAGCTTTCTTTGTTTTGGTTTGTTAGTTGGTTTTGTCTGTTTGGGTTTCTTAAAATATAATTTAACCCATTTTTATTTGGATGACATTTCTGTATCCACCTTACGGTTCTCCTTCCACTGATAGTGGGAACTATAATACAATCAAGGCACCAGTGGCAACTAGATGCATTATTACAATTGTTCTGATTTTCTTTCAACATATGCATACTACATGGTTGTAAAAAATATCCCATGTCTTTATTATAACCTGTAACTTTTTTTAAAGTACTCCATCCTTCATACAAACCAGCATTTTTAAAAAATGTGATAAAAACAGGTTGAATGACTGAAGTTACAGTCATGTGCTGCAGACAGAGTATCTCATTATTTGTCTAGCTTTACAGAGGAACTAAAATAACAGATCAAATCAAGATATTCTTCAAGCAGTTTCCAGCTATGTGGTCAAAGACCATGCTAAAGAGATATAACACAACCTGAAAACAGCTTTACAACATCTTCTTGCTTTTGAGTGTCATTGCCCACCCCACCTATGCCATACTCTTATTGGACCTCTACAGCAAGACTGGACTACCTCCTAAAAATATCCTGTGGAATAGCTCATAATTCTATATTGAGCCCAAAGAAATGGCGTAATGGCCTTAAAGGTCTTTTCCTTCTCTAATTTCTGTAATCATATTTATCTTAATTAAGAAAGAAGCTTCTTATTTTTACATCACCAGCTTCAGCTACTTACTTATATTTTGTTTTATTTTTACTTCAAATTCTCAGAGACCTTCATTCCCTCCTCCTTCCGATTTTATTTCCTCTTATTGTTTCTGCTGCTACAGTTTCTATAGTAACTTCTCTAAGTGCTGATGAGATTGATGTGACTAAAAGCTGTCTCTTCTCCGTCTGAATTATTTGAAGCTTGAAACTTAAATACAGTTGCAGTTGTTATAGGTGTAAAAAGCAAGCCATGCCCTTTCTTGGCACAGGCTGGTGATCACTGCAAGAAATATTCCTCTGCTTTCTGAGCAGAGATACACTACTAATTGCTGAGAAGCTTTACATTACTTTCCAACTGCACAGGAATACTTTTAAACCATGATTTTACCTGAAAAGCAGATGTGCAAAACCATTGTCTTCTTTCACTAACATTTTATTAAGATTATGAGGCTTGCAAATGAGTTGTTTTTTCTGTTTTAAATGCTGCCTGGGATTTGAAAGGAAACCATTTTACTTCAATCTCACCTGTGGTCAGTGTGACATTATCCTGCAGGTCAAGAGGACCCTCTGCTCCCACACCTGCTATCCTGTTCTTTCAACCTTCGCTTCGTGCAGGCTTACAGCTTTCAAACCCCAACCCAGTGTAATCCTGTCTGGCCTAACTGGCCAACTAAACCACTCTAGATATTTTCAAGTTCAGTACAGGCCCACTGCATCTTTTCACTCCGGAACATCACAATTATCACTTTTACTCTTGAAGCCACCTTACACAGTTCTAAAAGCTTATCTTCCTGTTACTTTTTAATGACCTATAGAACTACTTTGTGGAACATACTCTTTTATGACATGCTTTCTAGACCACCAGCCATTTTTGGTGCTCTTTTGTGAATGCACCATTTGAGGATGATGTAAAACAAACAGCAGGATCACACCCTTAAGCTTCAGGGAACAGACTTCTGGTGGTTCAGGCATCTTTCTCCTCCCACATAAGACTCCTATGGGACAATGGTCCTGGTGAGAAGATGGGCCCATGATGACCTCCTCCAAGCTCAAGAACAGTCTATCCTAGCAAGCAGAAAGGCAAACAATACCAGCAGGAGGCCTACATGGATGAGCAAGAACTCCTGATAAAACTCAAACATAAAAAGGAATCACAAGAGATGTGGACACTCCCTGAGCATGCAGAGACAGGACTGGGAATGTCAAAGCTGACCTAGAATTGAATCTGGCAAGGGGAGTTAAGGACAACAAGATGGGCTGCTACAGGAACAGCAAAAGGATGACTAGGGAAAAGATGGGACTGCTGCTGAATGGGGCAGGGGGACTGCTGACAAAGGAGACACAAAAGCAGCTTAAGCACTCCCTCTTTCCCCCATTTTGACACTTAGGAATGTTTGTGATCAGTTGCATCTCTAAACCAAGGTGGATTCCTTATTATTCCAAAATGAATTATATTTATCTATTTCATCAAAGGTATTCAGCAGTTGTCTCTGTGTGCTATTGCCACCTCGCATATGGAGTCTTAGAAAAAATTTATTTTGGTGACAAAGTAATTGTCACTGCGTAGAAAGAGGAAAGAGAGGGAAGAATGATTAAGAAAATGTTTCTTATCTTGATGCAGCTCTTATTTCTAGAAATTTCATATCTCTAATAATCCTGTGGTGTTGTGTATCATCCTGTTCTTTTTCTAAAACAATTGCCTGTTATTGAACACAGGACTCATTCAAGAGACACCTGCTCATCATCTTTCTGGACTAAAAACAAGGTATTTGCTTTCTACTTGCTACTATGAGCAATTTTGAACTTGCTGTATTTCACACCTTTAAAGCAGTTCTCGTCTTAAGAGAAAAACTATCTGTGAGTTACCAAAGCAAGCAGACACAAACCAGGCACGAAGTAAGAAGAATAAGCACCACAACTTGTATTAAAGTCCTGCCCCTGTCAATTACTTTTTGTGACCTAATTACTTGTTTTCAAAAATTGAGTGGATAAAATAGGATTATATACTTTTTTCATGTCAGGTACCTTTTCTGAGAATTTTAGTTATGTCATATACTGGGGCACATAGTAGTCATACTCTCTATATATATATCAAATGAGAAAAATCAACAATTCACTTTTCTGAAAAGTGCAATTTTGTCAGAAGTTATTACAAAACCTTTCAGTCCATTTGTTAAAGTGCTTGTTGTTGCTGGAAGAATGTCAATTAATGTCTGCAGCAATATACTACAGTTTTAAAAGTGTTGCAAATACACGTGTTTCTCAGAGATTAAAAAAGTAATATCCACAGCAAAATGACATTTTAAAATACCTTGCCAGTCAACCCACATCAGGCCATCTACAAGATTCTTATAAAACCTAATTAGTATCACAACTGTTGTTTCCAGTTTGTTTCTGTCCATATCAACTTTTATGAATTCCCTGCTGTCCATTCCCCCTTTTTCTGCAATTACAAATAGGAACCTACAACTAGCTTATACTGAGTGACATGAACACAAAACGAACACAGAGAAACAGAAAAAGAGGAAAAGAAAACCACTTTTCAGGTTCACTCGCATCCATTATGAATATCTATATATGTAAAAAAATCTCATTTGGCTCACGTACAAGTAAATACCCAAGGAGACATCAAAGGAACAAAATGTTTAAAGTACTCTTAGTGTCAAAAATAAAATTACTAGCTTTCAGTAAAAATTTCAAACTAAAGCTACATGGCATTACCCCTTAGAAATAAAGGAGAAAAATATGCCATGGAGAAAAATGATCAGCAAAAGACTCATTAATTTTCCAAATGCTACAATTCAGTCCTGTGATTAGCCCCTGTCTAAGCCCGTGCCGAGTTTAGTGCAGAACTGTATACTTGTGACTCAGACTACTTTTCCATCACACTGCCTGATCCACAGCACTGCAGTGTACCTGCAGTTTTCACTGACTTCAGTAAGCAAGACACACTTCACTACACAGGAAATGTCACAGAAAATGCTTTGCTTTGAGTGACTGAAACAATGTACAAAGTTTTGAAGAAACCCCATCAGCTGAGGGTATACTTTGCTGTAGGGAGAACATGCTCTAAGAAACTCTCAAGACCAGATTCAAAGAAATACATGGAACCAACTAAAAGTACTGAGTCAGAGGAGAAGACCACCAAAAAAAAGACACTTCTCTGCCTACTCCCAAGAGTAAGATCCAAATGGCTTTTGACTTTCTCCAGCCACTTTTACATTGCTGGGGCTGATTGTTAATCTTCAGTTTCTCATTTAAGAATGAAATGACAAGATTAAATGAAATATAATATTTGCAGACTGTTTTGATCAGCATTGAACTTCTCATTCTAGACTCTTGAAATACTGATTTTGTTATGCTTGGCATTTCTACTGAACTATCTTGCCTTCCTGACAGGACCAGATACCACCTTGTTATTCCCATGGTCATGTTCTCTTTTACCTTCCTTAGTTTTCAAAGGCATAAATTCCCATTTTTATTTAAGAAACAATGAGAAGAATAAAGTAACAGCACTATATAAGAAAGTCAAAACACCTCATTAGATAAATGCTCACAGAAACAATCTAATGTAAATATTCCACTCAATACTTGGCCTATTTTTTTAGGACATGGCTCAGGCAGACAAGGTTATTTTTCCATAACTTTTCTTGAAGAGACTGACAAACATGTGCAGACAGCAATATCCAAACAAGAGCGCATCAGAAGCTGGCCTTGATAACTTCCACCAAAAAACCCTGAATCCAGAAGCACAAGTGCACCCAAAGCCTGATACTCATAGGTATAGTCTCCTCTTAGCCAATTAATACTTTAGGTCCCTTGCTTCTCTTCTGTTTCAAAACTTTCTTCTTGCTGAGACGCTGCCTGTTTCTGATCTATTCTCTGACAGGGATAACCACCTAACAGCACAGAAGAGTAAAAGGGTGGGCAAAAAGCTAGTTGAGTTGGCATTCCCACAGCCAAGAAGGATCATCAATCAAACTCGAGCTTTTACATGACCAGAACTTTGAAACTCCTGGGTCACTAGCATTATTCACACAGAAACTGAAATCCCTTACAGTTAGCCAAGGTGACTTCTAGCAAATGTTCCCACCAACTTCACCTTGACTGAGATCCCACACAAACTGCAAATATAAATGCTGGCAACCTTCAACATTCTCCATCCCCTGAAATACTGGTCAGTGAAACAAACCCTTTTTAGTGTAATGCTTGCCCTTTTCAAGACATCTTAAACAACTACTAACACAAGCAGTGTTTCGTTTACTACTGCAAATCAGTCCAGCTTCTGTCCAGCTCCTTAGTGCTGATAACCTAAAAATCTTGCAAGATAAAAATTATTCTTTCAAAAGCCCAAATACAGGTTGCTTCAGAGCTCTACTCTTGTGTTTATACAAATAACGCTACTTAATTCTTAATTATGCACAGATAATACAACTTGTGTTTTTATCTAATATTGATCTGGTTACAGCATCAACGGCTGGATTCGATCTTAAAGGTATTTTCCAACCTAAATGAAACTACAGTTTATATATGGTATAAATACATAGACTGTATACAGGAACAAGAATATGAGGAAATATCTGTCTCCAAAAAGTAATCATAGCTAATTTATAATAATAAATAGCTGATTTATAATCATAGCTGATTTATAAACAAGAAGAGAAAGTCTATTGGAAAGCAAGCAGTCTATTGAAGTTTACTTACAAAGCTTCATACTGAGACTTACTCATAAACAGTATCAGTATCAAAAACAGTAAGCCTGATTAATGATTTCCTTTCCCATGTGGGTGCATGAACTTCTCTAAATGTTTATTTCTTCTGTCTTATATTTGAAAGCACTTGATTAATTCTTAAAACGAAACCACTAAAGAAACAGTTCCTTTGACTAGTCTTTGATCTAATATAATAAGTCCACCAGCTTCATTAGTCTAATGATTAAGTTTGCAACTAGGTAGCTCCTCGGTGTTTTAAGGTAGAGTGGGTAGACTCTGCTCTTCATTCTGTAACTGCAGCACCAGTCTTTTTTTTCAGCATGTGAATTTGTTCTAAGGATATTTGGTTTCGGCAATTCAGAACTATTTTTCTGTTTCTCTCTTCTTTAACCCAGTTTACTCAATAAAACTATTCTGAATAATTTCAACTTACTTCTAATGTTTATTGCTTCCTAGTGTCCAAACAAGTTTGTAACTCTCAATGCACACAGTTGCAAAACAGTGGCAAAGTTATTTCTGAAACCTCTGAATCCATCTTCTAAAGGAAATACGACTCATGTTAGTGTTTATAAATCTCACAATCTCAAACCTAAAATTTTAACCAAAATTTAGATGTCAATAAAATTTACTATGGTTCCTTTCATTTGACTTGCCACAGTGCTTGCTGTATAGTGACCTATTTATTCTCCTCTGAATACTTTATCTACATACTGTAGTAAATATATAAAGTAGAACAGTTTTCTACTTATTGCTATCTCTCCCAGACATTTTATTAAAGGCTTGCTAAATATTCAACCATAATATACATAGTTATGTCAGTGGTTAGGAGATGAAAGCCTACATTACTTCACTCAGGAAATGAAGTGCAGGTTTCGGTCCCTTCATTGCAATATCCTTCAGTGCATGGAACAGAAATGCTTTTGCAGTGAATTGTTCAACAAGTGAGTGATGCAATGGCTTACACAGCTAAGCCACTGTATGATTTCTAAGGCCACAGGGTTAATACATAGTGATAAACTATTCAGTTATAATTGTAGCTTTCGTGCCAGTTTAATTGAATACTATGAATAGTACACAGTTAAAACCTGCTCTGTTATTTAGCAGAAATTTGAATTCTGATTCCCCTGAAATCTAAGTGATTCAACATGTATTAAGGTATATTATCCCACAGCACAAATCAAATCCACAGGAATTTTAACACTGATTAAATTAACCCAAATATGTTGGAGAGTAAGAAAGGCAGAAACCTTCAAGAAGGCTGTACATAAAGAAGTGTCATCTCATAGAAGACAAGTGTCCAGTGACCAGCTCTCAACTGCAGTAGAAATGTAAGTAAAGACTTCACGAGGATAATCTTCCCAAAGATACCACTTTAATTCTTCTTTCCCCTCAGCATAAATCATAATAATACGATGGAAGTGTTTTAATTTCAGGTTTGAGTTTTCTAGACCTCTTAAGGTCATTAATGTGTGGTACGGTAATCTCAGGCATTGTAAGGAAAGGGATTAGTGAGACCATTTTTTACAATCTCCAATACAACACAGGCTGAAGGACTTCTCTGAACAATGGCAACCCCGACTTCCTGCATTAAGAACTCTGGGAGAAATTTCTTTGATGTCATCAAGACAGCATTAGTTTTCCACATGAAAAGCTAGCCTACAATAAAAAATTATGCACCATGAAAGACTCCAGTTCTAGAATGCTACCAAACACCAATGCTGCAGCTCCCCAGATTGTAATGTAATGATTTTAAATATAAATAAGATGTGTAACAATCAAATCTAAAGAGTAACATGACCGAATTTCCCCAGAACAAAGTATCTTTGATACCTGTGAATTTCACCCTACCAAAAGGAAAAACAGAAACTGTTAACTTAAGATAACATGCAAAAGGCAGTATCAAAGCCACACTTACTAATTTCCACATGGAGTAATTCCCATATATTTAAATTAAGAATGTCTTTTTGATAGCAACACAATCTTTCTTGAAAAAATTTGAATTACAGTAAACCTAGCTACATTGTTAGCACAGTTTTGCCTACTCGGTTTCAGACTAGGAATAACTTTTGGATCCTAATGACAATATGTTGTTTTTTCTTACGTAATATATTTTCTCTACATTAAAGTGTCGTTACAGTTGTTATTAATGCATTAATTCCTGACAGTTACAGATGATTTTAGGTATTCCTGGGTTGAGTATAATAACAACAGTCCTCATCATGGACACTTTTGAAAGACCAAGTTACAACAGTGAACTTAATCTTGAGTCGAAATACCAGAAAACAATTCCCAGGACACTTTAAAGCCAATATTTCACTATTGGTGTGCATCCTCTCCCCTTCTCCAGATACAATTGAGATCTTGTGTTTTCTAAATCACATCAAAAACAGATGAAGCACTGGATAAAAATAGCTAAAACTTTTAAATTGTTTCCTGTAATTGTACATTTTCCCTTTTGAACTTGTATCTTCAAGAGGATAGACATTTATGCCTGAGGCAAAGTGTTACTCACTGTGAACAAGGAAGCAAAAATCTTTCCACATCAGCAACAGAGTCAGCTTTGTGAATCCTTCTGCATCATATTCCACCACACCACTATCAACAAAAAAACAACCAAAAAATGAATACAATTTTTACCTTCTAACACTGAAGGATGAATATGTAAATTTTTAAATACAGAGATTGTTAGTGTTGTTTGTTTGTTTAGAAACTTCCAGTATTTGCTTTCTTTATTAACAGTTACAATTTTCTAGCTAATTGTAAATTAGATTAAACTTTTAATCTTAGTAATCATCTTAATTATGCTGTGGTATTGGAGGTTTTTACATAAAAGAAAGGCCATTTTAAAATACACTTTCAAATGAAAGGAGACCTGCTACCACATCTGCACCCTAAATTGATAAAAACTGTAGACACACAAATTCCCTATATCTTACTCAAATCAGGATTATTTATTATTTCTCTAGTAAGTGAGAGGGTAAAAATGAAAATAAGCAGGGTGAGAAGAGGTTAAATTTGAAAACTGGAAAGAGTATATATAAAAAATACAAAACACGAGATCATAACAAAAAATTCCATACAGAACACTTGTTTGATAGATGGATTAAAAGTTTCAACCATCAGAAGCTGGTATTCTGTAAGTCTCAAACAATATCAGAACTCATGAACCACAATGCAGAGCATTTCTATAATGTCGTTTTCTCAGAAGAAAAGGAAATATCTTGTCTTGATAAAGACTGAGCTTGCACTGACTACTCATATGTCCAGTTCAAGTCATTGTTACCTATTTGTTGTTGTATTAAATTTGGGTGCATGCTGGAAGCCACCTGTTTTCCTAGCCTCACTTGAGAGACCTGAGATTAGAAGGGCTCCCAAATCTCCATGTCATTGGCATCACCCCTCAGAAGCAGAAACCCCTCATCACGATTAGCTAAAGGCTTGAACTCCAGCTCAGAATTTAGACAGGAAACCAAATCCTGGCACTTCCACAGCGCCAAGGTAGCCCTGATTAATTGATTTCTGAAGCTGATTTGTCATCATGCCTGGCCACGGACCTTTCATCTGCAGGAATGCAACATGACCCAAGAGGCTCTTGTCATGAGAGACAAAATACTGGCTGGTGGTGGGAACAGCTGGTGTCTCAGTCCTGCCTTTACGCTGAGCAGTGGTTTCTGGCTCTTGCAAGGCTTGGAACCGCTTCCCCATTCTCCCACCTCAGCCACTGCCTATTAGTGTAAGACCCCTCAAGTAACTTACTCAGAAATGAACACATTTCTTATGCACAAGGAGACAATCCCTTCAGTCCCTTTCCCATCATCACCTATTTTCTAGAAAAATCAGATTGGCAACAGGCACAGAAGTGAAATAACGTTGAACTACTGTCCAGTACTGCTACAGAGAGACAATCTATACACATCATTCTGTGAAAAATGACTAGATTTCATCTTATTCAGTGGACAGCAGCCACACAACCACAAACCATGCGCAGAAAATGGGTTTCCCCCACGCTACAGAAAAAATGCATCAAAAGAAAACTTACGTTCCAAAGTGACTCAGGAAAGCTGCAATGTACTCTCTTCTCTTATGGTATCCCTGAATAACATATTGTACCTTAAAAAAGACAGAAAACAAATCCAGAGCTATAAAAAGATTAAAAACGCAAAAGCCCAGTTTGTCCTATATTTCTTGTTAAGGAAGATTTATGTTTGACATGGTAGTAGTTCTGAATCCTGCATTTAGCATGATTTCCCTGAAGAACCCTAAAATGCCTTTTAAACAAACTCTGGATCTTGCAAACAGAATATCTTGTGAAGAAATCTCTTCAATCACTTCTGAGAGAAACTTAGTCTTCCACAATAGATTGAAGCACTGTTTAACTGCACAAGACAAAGACTGGAAGAAAGAAACGCTCAGCCTTGCCTTACTGAAGTTGGAGTGGAGAGCTGTGATAGGCAAATCAGTTATCTGAACTGACAGTAGGCTAAGTGTCAAAATAGCATTCTGCTTATAAAAGAGAAGTAAAAATCAAATATCTTTCACAACTGATCTTGGGTGGTTTCTGAAGACTGCACCTCCAACAAAATCTTCTGAACACTAAGCTCTTTCACCGGCTTCATGCTGACTCAGGAAGCCACCTACTCAACTGTGAGCATCAATTTCTGAGGCATTCTGGGTTTTGAAAGACTTCCATTCTGGCACAGACAAAATCCAACAATGCTAAATTTGGAGACTTAAGGCAAAATTCTCCTCACACCATGTATGTTTTCTTGTTGATTTGATTGGCATTACTTAGGAGAACAGTGTGAGCAGGGATTGACCCCTAACAGAAACAATGCATGTGTCATCAGGCTGCAAGGACATCTGGTTGACAACTGATGACTTGGAAGTACTTACGATATGGTTCTATATGTGATTCCCTGGGTAAATTCCTTTGCTTTCCAGAAAAAAACCTAGCATTTTAGGAACCTTTTTTTCCTCCACTGAAAAGAACAGGAAGAGTATTTTCTTGGCTATGGCAATACTAGAATTCCTTGGCTGGCAAATGCTTTCCTAAAATTACTGAAAAAGTCTTGATACAACCATTCTGAGAGCTGTCTTGTATAACTTAAATTCTATTTATAAATTGAAACATTTTATTTTATAAAACACTGTGATTATTTTGAAGGCTTTGTGTAGGATCCGAAATGTTATTTTGGGAAGAGGAAAACATATGATAAGTTTGCTTAAGTGACTTTGTTTAAGAAAGGATAAAAAAAATCCTGGGTACTTGCAGACTTTAAAAACAGAAAGTAATTTTAACAGAAAACCACAACAAAAACAACTCTAATGATAGATTCCAACATAATTACGGAAACACATTCTGAAGAACTTAGTTTCTAAAGGATAAAATTATTTTCTTCATTTAGACAACTGAAAGTAAAAACAATATAGAAATAGGAAGTCTGTACTACGTAAATTTCTAGATGTTGACCCCTAAGCCTTCTTTTGAAAATCACAATTAAGTAATGCAGAAACTTTCAAAATACTATAATCATTCTTTTTTGTGCAAACAGTAAGCTAACTGGAACACAACCTTTTCAGCAACCTTGAAGTAGCTATTACTGTATAAACAACTAAAGAAACTGCTGATTCAGTTCATCTGGAGGAAACATCTGAGAAAAAAAATCACAGAAAGTACTCAAAACCTACAATAACGACTGGGGTATGAGAACTTGGAACTAGAAAAACAATATGCAAACTGCACATCTGTATTTACTAAAAACCAGTATACTACAACGCAGTGTTGTACAATACAATAACATTTTATCCTAAATCATAACATGTGGCACTAAGAAAAAAACTGCTCCAGGATCAGATCCCAAACTCACTTGTTTATCTAAAGGAGTCATTCTATTCAATGTCATGCTTGGGTGCTCAGCTCTTACCAAGAAGGTATAGTTCAGCCTAAGTATGTAGTCTCTGCATAGTTCAGCCTAAGTGTGCCTTGCTTAGAACACCTGGCAGAAGAAAAACGATATCTGTGGAAATGCAGTACAGTGCATAAGTGAAAGGAAAAGTGATTGTTTCTAGCAGCTTACCTTGTTTGTTAGCAGCTGGCATACTTGGGGTACATAGTCAATGAGACAACCTCCACCGGGAAAGGCTGGGATGTGAAGGGCGGATGATCCTCCAAGCGCACTAGAAAAAGAACGTAATTTAACAGTACATTACATGTACAGTCCCTGGGATTTGAAAATTATTTCTGCATAGGCCTCTTTCCCTATGCTTAAAGTCAGAGGGCCACGAGGAAGTGCATTTTATGCTGTGGTGATAATAAAAAGTATTGAGTGATACCATCTATAAAAACAGGTTATACCATGACCCACTGTAAATTAACGACTTAAATCAAGAGTATCACTAATGCAAAACACTCTCTGAGGAAATGGCTTTTTCCTTGTGAACAGTTCTGTTTCTTAGCCCTCATCAGTAAGATGTGGAGTACTGTAGTTCAGATACCTTGTTGGCGCGGGAGGAGAGGACTTGAAGTCCTCAGCTATTCCAAAAACCACCTTCAGTCAAACCAGATAAGAATAATCAAAGTAATTGGGACTGAGGAGCAATAGACGGCCAGATGCAAATATCAATCACATCATCCACTCCAGTTTTGGACATGCCAATTGAACACAGATGTTAACCTACTAAATCAAGGGGGTAGTGGGTCAGAAAGATTACCAGGTACATGATGATGTAAGGAGGATGCTGAAAGAAATGGGTTTGCTCAGTTGTCAGAGAACACTGCGGAGTAGGGATATTGGAGGAGAGAAGTTGAAGGCATATTGAAACCTTCAATTATCTAATAGAAAATTATAGAGACGATGGAGTCAGGCTTCTCTGAATTGGGGCTCAGTGGTGCTCTGTCCTCAGAGGTGCTCAAAGCTCAGCTGAACAACTGCCATGAGCTGCCCCTGCTCTGAGGTGTGGCTTGGCCAGATAAGCTCCTTCTCACCAATCTACATTGGTTTACGATTATATCCCATGATTCTATGATTTTGTCCATCCCCAGTAGGAAAAGACAAAACCAAGGATATTAATTCTGTCCATGCACATACAGGATATCTGAATGATAGGAATCCACAGAAACAAGGTAACTTCAGAGATGTATTTAGGCAGCTTAACCATTTGCCATTATCAAAGGAGAGAAGACTGAAGCATACCTGCTATTACTCAGGATAATGGCTTCTTTGGTGTGGAAAGATCTAACACTTATTTAAATCAGACTGTATAAGGCAACAACTAGGTAAAGTCCATGCTACTTCCTTCTAGCAGTACTGACCTAAATCTTTCTTTATAGCCCCTTAGCAAATCAAAATTTGCATTACACTCTGTGGATTACATCATTCACTAACCATCCAGAACCATCTTGGACACCATTAAAAAGTTTCAAGAGCTAAGTTACTTTGTGTGGCCTCTCTGTTTACATGCTGTTTCCATGACAAATTACACTGGCTAGAAAGAAAAGTTCTTCTCTGCAAAATAAGGCTCTTACTCTCCAACGGGATCTGGCCTTTTATTTTCCTCAGTACTTGATAAGAAATCACTTTGGTAGGTATAAATGTCTACAGTCATACATCCCTTTGAAGGAACAGAGCCTACATAAATCAAAAAAATCCCAAACTCATAATGAGGTATATGGAAATCTGCTACTCAGGCAAAACAGTCTGGATTTAGCAGACTGTTCACCACATGGAACAGTTCTGCAGGTCTGGATTTTGCATATGCAATGATGAAAAAAGAAGCCTTGAATACACCACAGCTACATAAAAACACAAATAAACTTTTCCAGCAGAAGTAAGACTTGAATGGGATTTTTTAAAACAGAATTCAGTTTCCTTGCAGCTATCCCCTTACTAAAATTACTCACATGAGAATATAATTTTGCAACCTGTGGATGGTTAAAAGCAGTGAAGTGTGACTATGAGATCATTAGAAAGTCAGAACATTTCTGAAACAGTAGTTTATTCTTACAAAATTGAAAATATAGGGGGTCCATCAATCTCTAACACTGGAGAATGGAAGACTTGTCCCTCCTGCTATGTTACAAGTGGGTTGTGAACCTTACTTTAAGACCCCGACTTTCAGTTTATTAAACTCCTTAAATATTATGTAAACATATCCATAAAAGCCTCCAATCTCATACACAGCGCAACTGGTACTGTCCATTTTGCATCCTGCCTTGCCTCATTTGACACCAAGTCCAAGTTCCCTTGCAGTATGGACATCCCACTGAAAATGCTCAGATGACTGCAACAGGAATTACAGGCTTCTCTCTCAGGTACAATAGCAGGTATGAAATTAAGAGTCATCTCTAACAGACTACACATGCAAAAAAAAAACCCCTTCTACTCCTTTATCATCAGCTTACAATACATCTTCCAGACTGAATTATTACTATTTGTGAGTAAGGGTTTCCCATTTTACCTGCATCCATCTCTTGAAAGTAGCCATCCCGTAAAAACATGTTGACATAAACGGAAATGCAGCCCTTCTCAAATGAAAAACAGACTGCTAAAAGGTGTGGTTTCTGAGAAAGAGGTCCCTCCAAAGAAAGAAGGCTGGAATTTCTAGTATAATTATCCTCTGAAAACAGAATAAAGCTGTACAATATGTAATTTATGTTCTGTAGAAATAATTATGGGTAGGGAAAATTAGGAGTGGACAGACTTCTTTGTTCCCTCTATTGGGTCAGAGAATCTGCTTATTAAATATTTTAATAAAATACTGCATTTGCACAGGACCTTGCCTCTGACCATCTCAAAACTGTCTATAAACATTTAGCAATTAAGATGCATCTGCCTTATTAAACCGGTATTTACCTTTTATTTTTAAACATGTAAAGAAGCTATTGCTCAGAGTTTGATTAGACTATGCCATACCACAATGTCTCTGTCATGTTAAAGGAACATATTTGCAGTACCTCACAACCCTGAGACCAGGCAAGAGGCCGTAATAATTCATTTGACTTATAATAAACCTCTAAATGAAGAAAGAAGAGACTTACACGGTGTCAAAGAAGGACCTGAGAAGGTGCAAAATGGAGACAATAAGGCAAGGCAATGTCACCATGCAGCTCAATGGCTGCTTTTTGAGGTACCTCATAGTCCAATCAAGACAAAAAACGCCAAACCAAGTGCTGTAAGAAGCCTTTTGTAGCCAAGGACATTCCATTTGCCAAAGTATTTCACCAGCACAAGTTAAATATTGCCATATATCAAACCTGCTTTCCAGACAGTTGGGCCTCTTGGAGCACAGATCTTAAACACCTCTGTCTGCAATCAAGCTTTCCTTCTCAGTATCAGTGTTATGCAGCCCTTACAAAAAAAACTCCATGTTCATTTTATCGAGACAAAATGTTAAACAAAAAACATCAGGAAGTATGATGAAGAAGTTACTTGTTTTTAAACACGGACAACTGATCCCCTACAGCTGCCAGAGTAAAGCTAATTTCAGCATAATCAATTCAATTGTGTTCGATTTTTACACCGTTTTTTCCAATAAACTGCTACTTTTTAAAGGCTAGAATTCTAGAAGCCTTATATTTTTTGTAATTTTAACAATTCACGAAGCAACAGTCTTAGGGGATGCTATTTCATATGGACTAGTACCAGATGAAGATTAAATACATGGTAGATCTACCTGTCTCAGAGATAAGGTTGTACAAACATGCTGGAACAAAGACCTGTTGGCCTCAGAATTTTATTTGCTTGCTCTTACTCTAAACCTACTCAGCTCTGCAAACCAACTCAAACATCTCAAGAGAGAGCAGAGACTCCTTTGCAGCAAGTCCCTGTCCTCCTGGGTTTCCAGAGTCAGGCACAACGTGTTTCTGATCCATGGTCTGTGAATTAAATTGGATTCAGTGAGGAATTCACTACTGAATTCAACAAGTGCAGCAGTCAGCCTGCATTAATAGAAGTTTTGTTCTGTGACATGCTGAAATACAAGTTCAGAAAGCGTAGCTGGATTATGTTTACATTTCTGCTGTTGACTGATGCATTCCAAGTGACTTGCTCTGTCTGTCTCTCAATGGATCTATTTATTCAGGCCGACATACAAAACCCAAAATTCTTTCCCATTTTTTGATAACTCATAATTAATTCAAATGTCTTTTTTAATAAATGATCCTCAAGAAATGGCGTAGCATTAATTCACAAGTTTAGAGAAGTGACTGGTATTGTTCTTGAGTATTTATGTGTAAAGAACCAGTTATTTGCCCTTCCTTAAAAGCATCACTTCGTTAGAGAAGAAGGGTACTTCCACATTTCAAGCTCAGAAGACTGGGTGCTTTAGCAAGGCACACTTACAGGCATGTAGAGAGATGCTCTTACTCCCACCCCTACCCCATTCCCTACAGCTCTTGGGCCTGCCTAGTTCCCCTAAACTCTTTCATTCACATCACCTCTTCCTTGCAATTCATTTTGCTTCCCTCTTTCTCTAAAGAGAAAAAAATTCCAGGTTTCTCTAGACTGCTGGGAAATTTTTGAGCTAAGTGTGAAAAATGAGGATTATTTCAGACTACCCTCTACATCACAGTTTAAAAAGTTATGTGCTAACACAGGTTATGGTATCACAGCTAAGGACCTGTGCACACACAATATAGTTTATGTTTTGTGCTCCCCGCCTTATCTGTTCCCATTCCTAATTTCAAAAAATTGCATAGGCTTTCTATGAAACAAGTATCACAAAGAAAAGAACATTTACAGAAGAGTTATACTCTTAAAAGAAGGTACCTTACCCAATAGGAGTTTGGGTTTTTTTAGGGAGAGTAGAAAATGTGTATCTGGGTGAGGAGGTCCAGAATTGTAAGAAGAATCATACTTATCCTGAATACAGTGTGACATAGCATTAAAGAGCTTTATACCAAAAGAAAGGGGTACATAATATTGACTGCACTCAACATTTCCAACTCCCATATATTCTTTCTGCAAAACACACATAAAATAGGGAAATGACAAGTTCAATGATTGTGAATGATGGAGTTACAGAGTAGTCTAACTTTGTAAATGTAAACAATTTAAAAACTTGTCTCTAAATGGAGAGACCTTTTATACAGGTTTGAAGTAACTACGAGCTTTTCTCTCTGTGTGGCCAGTGTTAAAGCATTGTCAAATCTATGTACTAGTGATGGAAAGTAGACTTTAGATTATAAGACTACAGCCAAGATATACACTTTTTAACTCTCTGCAATACCTGCCATATTTTGAAACTGAAGCACACTGCAGACCGACACGAGCATTTAAAGGGTTGATTACTCATGATGGCTATATCCAAGAGTAGCTTCAAGCGTGTGGAAAGAAATTCCCTCCTTTTTGCTCTTTTTTCCTATTTTGAGAGGCATGTTAAGGGCTTTGATCTCCTTCCCTGTTCTCTTTCTCCTTTGTTGCTGAAGTAAATAGTTGACTTTTTTTTCTTTTGCAGTTTCATCACTTTAGTACATTACACCATTTGGCACAGGAGACACAAGGAACCACATCAAATAAAAGCACATGACCACAAAAGCTGCTTTACCAACCATGATCCCAGATTTGCTGTCAGTTTACCATTTTTCAGACTTGCCTGACTGTAACCAAATCCCTCCTATCACACAAACAACGTGGTGCTTGGCAGAAGTCTTAGGATAGTGCTTCCATCAGCAACACAAAGCTTAGCAGTAAAATAACAGAACATTTGTACTGAAAAATTGGACTGTCTAGGTTGGAGACAGTATTTTCTTCCCTTTCTTGTAATAGTCCATTTAAAGCAAACATAATTAACATATTGCTTAATCACTCAAATCTATCACAAAGGCAAGTGTGTCAAAAAAAAATTCCATTATATTTTTAAGGAAGCAATTTTTACTTAGAATTACTTGTACTTCAACACTGGTAAAACAGAAATGTATGTTTTCAGCTAAGAGATATAATCTGAGGCAACTATATTATCCAACGTACAGGAAAAAAAAAACAATCACAAATAGACCTGGAGGGAAAACTATGCCAAATCTACTTATCTGAAGAAAGAATCCTGGTCAAACTCAGACTCAGCATCTGGCCATTAGAGCTGAAAGGACGATACCATCTTTTTTTCCTTGACCTACTAGAGGTTCAGAGTAAATACCTCTGAGCTTGTCCTGACTAGTGACTGGAAAAAAATATGAAATAATCACTGTAAAGAGCAAATACTAAAACTGGAATGTATTCTAGTTTCACAGAATGTGCAGAAAACTGCAAGTCAGACTTACTAAGCTTTATTTCAGTTCTTCTGCTGACTCTCTATGTTCTAGCATGTTATTTCAACCATTCTGCTTCTCTACTTGCCCACCTATAATGTTCAGATGCTTATACTGAAGTACACGGAAGTTTAATAATATTCATAGAATAGTACAAAAGCTGTGGCATGAGAGACTCTGTAAGTGCTAGTAAATATTATATTTGGGTTATTCCAACTTCTATATTCTGCTGCAGGTAAAATTGAAAGAAAGAAGCAGTTGTCTACAATGTATTAACCATTTTAGACACAGTGGTTATACCAAGGAAACTTACAGTAAGTGTACAGATTCTAAGTTCTAGCAGACTTTAATCTATCAGACTTACATGCAAACCACAGCTAGAGTGATTCAATACTGAAAGATCTGTGGGGATAAGAGCTCTGTCCCCAGGATTCTACTCCTTCTCAAAGAAAGTAACTCAAGAAGCATGAGATTATTAGACGGTTAATCCTATAATTACATTAGAATATGTTTCTTTTCATCCCTTCACTGATGGTACTCAAACCTGGAGGGAGAAAGAACAGATACTCCCGCAGTATCAAGTTTTTCTTACTGCTATATGATAGCATAAAAATCTGAAAATATCATTATTTCATCTGTATTTGATAAATCAGGACTGAAGGGATTTTTCCCTTACTTAATGGGTCTTTACACACTGAAAGGTTCTGCATAAAGAGGACTGCCAGGTTTCTACTGGTGTGTTGAGTGAGTGAACACCTGGGCTGCCAGTGCCAGAAAAGGGAGTTCTTCACCATCCTCACATCTCACGTTCTCTGAAGAAATACCACCACGAGGGAGTAACACTCATTACTCAGCTGATGGGACACGTGATGTCACAGAGTGGTACCACAGGGCATACAAGCACTCTGCTTACAACAGGCACCACGTTGCTTTCTTCTCTGGGTGACAGGACCCACTTTTATAAACTGACCTGTGGCTTACAGCAGACAGCTGGGCAGGCAGGCAGCCCAGCACAATTGATTGCCCTCTGGCACCTCCATCAGACCTCAAGGCACAAACCTGAGGGAAAGTCCAAGCTACTGCAACAGAAATTATCAGTGAGGCTTCAAAGTGTACAGCTTAACTTAACTGGGTTCAACAATATCACTCTATAAAACGGTACAAAAATTATGGTCACTTATTCATTCAACATAAAACAAAACAACATAAACAAACAACAAAACAAACAACAAAACAAAAGCAAAAAGTATAAAAGCAATGTATTTCAAACTGTTTCAAAGTATTAATATAGAATTGTTTCTCATAATACACTACTATCAGGTTCAAAAAGAAAATGTGGAAAGTTCCACAGGCTATAAAAAGAGTATGATTCTCTTTAAGGCTAAAAATTTCTGACAAATGTTGCTTTTGCATTGCAACTTACTGACCTGATGCCCCCCTTGTTTTTTCTGCAAAAACTCACCAGCAGCAATGTGTATTGCAAATGTACTATACTCAGTCAGTTGGGGCAGATAATAATGATAATCCATAACAAATGACAGAAGAACTGAATTTAGAGACACTTCTTATGATATCAAACAAAGAACTTTGGTATATCCTTCCCCCTCCCCCCCAAAAGGTACTGCTTACTGGTATTAATTCCACTTAATAATACTAAATATTAAATATTTTTTACTAAATAATAATTTAGTAAAGAATATTTACAGGAAACAGATATAAGAAGCCCTGAATCAGTTGCTAGATGCCTCGCAGTTTAAACAGGAGGGCATAGTTCCTGTCCCAAAGAACTTTCACAGTCCAGTATATCACACTACACTGCAGAGAGGGGAACTGAATGAGAGGGTAGGAAGCACATACATTGCAGAAGGAAGACTTAAATAATTTCCAAAGCATTTTGCTTATTTCTTAAAGGTTGGCAGCAAATTAAGAGAAACCTGAATGAGAAGTGAAGAAATGTCAGAGAAGATTTTCACAGAGAATTCAATGCAATAAGGAAACAACAGCAAATGAAACTCCCAAACAACCCGGAAAAACTGTAAGAAAGAAACCCAGACAAACAGAGCAGCAGCAAACAGCACTGAACAGAAAAGGTTCAAAAGATAAGATAAGCAACATGAGTAGATAAGTAAATAAAGAGAGCACTGTGCAGTCCTGTTCTGTTTTCATTTCCACAGAAGTTGAAAACCGTCTAAATGCAGATTAAAGAAATTAATTAAGATGCCAAGAGAAAGACCTAACCTCCTTCAATTTTCTTCTGTATGGATCTCAGAGAGAAAAGAAAATGTGAAAGGGGCTGGAGACGCGTCAAAACTATGACAAAACAAGATTTTGGCTGAAGAAAAAGTCAACTGTAACTGAATTGTAAAACCTTTCTGTCCTGCACTAGTTTGAGATGCCAACACAAACCCAGGAATTTGTTTAAAATTATGCACTATCCCCATTTCTCCTTGTCATGAACTGTGTAGGAGGAAAGTTGAATATGCTAGACAAAATTTATTTTTCAAATTGCTATTCTTCGGAAAGGTAATTTTAATGGCATTACCTGTTTTGCTGATATATTACAACCACCTAAACTGTGAATATATTAAGGGTCTTCTAAATAGCAAGTAAAACAATACTGGGCATTGGCTCTTCCTCTTCGAGGGAAAAATGTAATGACTTGAAAGAGCTGTGTCAAAGGAACTAAAAATGGCGTAGCATGAGGATGGGAGCTAGGAATTATAAACTTTTGCATAAAGAAGAAAAAGAAAGAATACTGGAGTGCTGGTATGCTGGGAGCAGTATTCTCCTCTGAAACAATAGCACCCAATAAATTAACAAAAGAATCTAGGATTTATTTATTGTAAGGATATCTGGAAATTCCTCTCTGCACTGAAGCCTGGGTGGTATGCTACACAGTGCTTGACAGCATTTAAGATACTGATCTACTCTTTTATAATCCACTCTGCTTTAGTGATGAAGATCTCCCAAACAATTCAATTGAACAGAATATTTATAACAAATCTATGTACATATTCTCTTACTATCCATCAGTGAAGTGGATAAAATAAAATAATAACTGCTCTAAGACGGTATCAGTTACATGTACAAACATATGCCCTATCTACCTGTAATTTCTGATCACCATTCCAGCATGCACTCAATAACATCCAGATTACTATATTGTGACTGTTCACATGGCAGGTAATTTTCCAGTACTTGTACTAAACCAAGCTAACCAGCAGTGCCTACCACAAAGCAGGAAAATGACTCTCAAAACCTGCATGACTCTATTGCCTTCCCTGCCTACTGTTCTTGCCTTTTTCTGAAGAACAACAGTCATTTCCTATAACTTGAAGCCTTTCATGTTTTGTGATTGCACTTGCTCATATTGTTCCTTATTTTATTTATGTTCCCTAATCCACTTGCCAAATTACAGTAATTATCTCTTATTGTTAATCTTTTCCTATATTGCTTAATGCCTAACCCTTCCAGTGACATAGTCATTTTGTAGAGCATTCATTTTTTGCCTCTGTGCGAAAACACTGCTGTGTTGTAAACTTCTTTCGTGCAATTTTTTTCCATTCTCCTTCAGCCAGACAGTAATCCTCATTCGTGAATCTCAACTATCTGGAGAAACATTTTGTGTGAAACATCCTGTCCTCTGCATCATCAGCATCACATTTAATTAGCTTACATGAAGAACAAGAAATACATACTGAGAGGGCAAGAAAACTTGCAGAAAAATTTCAGAAATGAAATGAGAGCAGCATGCTGAAAAACTTCTGGATATGAAGCTGAGCATTTGGGTCATCGATAAGAACGCCTGAGGGAGACAGAAAGTTAAAGGAGAAAAATGTTTTTCTTTCTTACATCTGGCTTCTGACACTGATTTCCATGTGTATGCAGCATGATTAAAGGGCATTCTTGCTCAGATCTTGAAATTGGCTTTATCTTATGTTCACAAATGATGTGGAATGCTACAAGTCTGGTCTGGTGCTCCTGCTAAATGCTCCAAGAGGCAGAGTGCACTCTGGTTTTATGTAAGCCAAATACACATGTGGACACAAGGCAAGAGAACATCAGTTTTTCATGTAAACACAGCCACTGTGGCTTGACAAGCTAATATGAACCATGTTAAACCCTTACTCATTTAACAAGGTGATATCAATCTGCTCAGATAGTTTTTACAGCCCCTTTCAGAGTCTTTACCACAGGAATTTGTGTAAGTCTGTTTTGTTCCTATGAACACAAATAATTCAAAATTCATCCTAATACATTCTCTTCAAAAGAGACGAAAGCAGAGCTATGCTCAGAAGAAAACACGAGCACTTCGAAACTCTGGTCTTACACCAGAAGTAACAAAGGTTCCTTCTGTAAAAAGGCAGACACAGGTCTACTTTTAAAACAGAACAGGCAGAAAATAAACCCACAGGTTTCAAACTGAAAAAACTGAAGCAGGGACCCCATACATATACAAGAAACTGGAAATCTCCTAATTTGTAACTTACAGCAGCATTTAAGTTGGTCAGAAGGTGAATACAGATATTCCCAGGATTTTGTTTACACTGATGCCTGGATTTTGGTCATGGACCACATTCATTACAGCATGTGCTGCAAGGCAAAGACTGGAGCAAAAAATCCTTTTCACAAAGATTCCACTTTTCCCAGAAGAGATAATGAACATGCATAGGGCACATCCAGACATCAGTCAGGCCATGAGTCAAACATAGACACTTCCACCCCCTAAACCTTCTTTAAAGCTGTCCCTCTTTCCCTCAGAAGCTGCAAATACTTACACAGCCACTGAAAGACAAAAATTCCACCCTTACATTAGTACGTCTTGCCACCTTTTAAGGATTTGATTAATATTACTTAACGTTTAAGATGTTGAGTGGTAAGATAAGAGGATGGCTAAATGGCATCTGTAAGTACATGTATTTACGAATAAATCTCGGATGCTTTGACAAACCAGCCTCTTCAGTTGCAGAATGACATTTTTAGAAAGACTGTCAGCTTTTAAACAATTTCTGTTCTTCCTTTTAGTAAGACTGAAATATTAGCATTCTACATCTAGAACTACTTCCTAAATAGAGTCTTCTCTTTTTGGAAATGGTATTAAGGCTCTCGAGTCATACAGATATATAAAAAAGATCAGACAATTGCCAAAAATAAAAGCATTGAAGCAGTACTACAAGTATTGTTAAAACACCTTTTACCCAAAAAATGCAAAGTGTTTTAAGAACACAAAATATAGTTTGTGTATAGTGCTTCTACAGATTGCTTCAAATATGTTAATACACAATCCTTGATACAATTTACATCAGGGAATGAATACTCTTGTATGCTAATAAAAGCTGAGCAGAACTCACAACTAGTTCAGAAGCTGAGAACGACCAGAATTTCTCAAGCAGGTCTTCAGCATCTTTCAAGGCAAAGTTTACTATTGGGTCATTTCAGTGTAAAGTTCTGCCTTCCATCAATTAATAACATCACAGTGTCAATAAAATCACTTGGATGCTAGCTACTCAGGTAGGTTAACTGTTTTCTCATTTTGCAAAATTTAAAGAAGACGTTGCACACTGTCTATGCTATCGATCTGTAACCACAGAAGTATGTGATTTCAGACAGAGATAACTTCACAAGCTTTTTTATTGTGAAGATCTGTCACTCATGAAAAGCTATTTTTGAATTGACTAAAGAATGGAAAAAATGAAACCTTCCATATTATTTACATCTATAAATAGTACTTTAGAATTCTAGTTCACCTGGGGCAGAAATAGCTGATTTGGGGCTCCTGCATGCTTAGGTTATTATTTTGTTGTGAAGACAGAAGTTCTCAGAAATCATATGCTCTTTGCTTTTACTACTGTTTCCTGTCTTCAACATACAGGCCATCATTGGATGTTTTAAAGAGAATTATAATGAATGTGCTAGTTTATGAAGATTTTAGGTCTGCTGAAGTTGGAGTAAAAAGAAAAAAAACTTTCTTTGGTTTCTACAAAACCAAAAAAAAATACAGCTGCGAATTTAAATCTAAACTTTCTTGTATATAGCCTATGTTCATTTGGCTTCCTTCCTGCAAACGACTGAAGGCTTTTCCTTTAGTAACTAGTACTATAGTCAGTGTTTCTTTGGATACTGATTGCTTTTAATTTCTTTAAAAATCATGGGGGTTACACTGACAGCAAAGAAATCATCTCACACTTTCAGATTTTTTACCTTTCACTAAGAGCTCAGGGTGATGGTGCAATGCCAGGATACCATACATGCCCAATTTCACTTCAGCCTAAGAATCAGGCAAACGGTTTAAAAAAAATCAACTGTTTTGATAGAAATGAGGGAATGAGATTTGATCCTCTTTTACTGAGGTAAATTCTTATCCACCTTGGTTTAAAACAACAATGTACTTAGAACCATACAATTTGGATCTACTGTACCTAGTATATTGTTTTCAAGCTAAAAAGAAAGCAATAGCAAGATGAGAGTCTTTAATATTATTAATCTAATTCTGACTTCACAAAGGAAAGCCAATCCAAGAACTTCTCTTATTTTATCTTTTGTCTTGTTCGCTGGTTGAAACTTGTCTTTTGTATACCCTGGATACAACACACGATTTATTTATTTATTTATTTCAGTTACTACAAACTTGGACACATAAATCCTTATCTGAATGTCTCCTCGATAAAATGAGATACTGCCTTTTTACCCCTATAACCACCTGCACCTCATACGTCAGTTCATATACAAAATGCGTAATATTAAGTCAACACTTTTTTTTTCCCCCAAACCCCCAAAAGAATCACAATTTCAAAGTTTTGGTTCACACATCTACAGTAATTTGATCCTCTTCCGCACATGTGCTATAACAACACAACATTACCAATGTTAATGTCATAGCAACACACGGACATGACCTAATAAAGCTTGATGAATTACTTCTTTATGAGTTTTATGCATGTAAACATCAGCTATAATATTCCATGGATGTAATCTCTGTATTTCTTTTATTCCTGACTACCTGCCAGTCAGTGTTTACCTATCTGTATGTGCAAGAATCAGGACTATTCACAGGACAAGTAAGAAGGAAGTAGCACAGTAACAAAGCCTGGTTTCCAGTGGACGTCTACAACGCCTCGGACTGACTTTTTACACGGGCTGTGTTAAAGCCACAGCACAGCATGAGTTCAGTCCTTATAAACATCAGAGAAACCACACTGGAAAGATGTCCTAAATGCCTTTGCCAAATGAAAAGCTTCAAGTGCTGTTCATGCCTTGCAAGACATCGGAGAATGCATTCAGGAGAGGAATCTTGATTGAAGAGAGGTTTTTTTTCCCCTGATTTTTAATAAGGCATGAATTCTGATTGAAGCACTGCCTAAGATTATAATATTTGCAATTTATTTCTCCTATACTGACTCTCTGCTCACTGAATACAGTGAGCTTCAGCACTGTATTCAGCACTGAACACAGAGGGGCTTCAGCCTTTCCTTCACGTGGCAGCAACAGTATCTGCCTCTTCTTAGTGGTTATATTCATGAAACTGTGGGAATTTCCTATTTTCAAGACTTCTATCTTTCTGCATTTTTTTTTAATTGACCAGCAGGCTCAAAAGAGTCAGGAGGACAAAAACGACAGACACCTGTATGTACAGACAACATGATCATATTAATTTTATAGCATACAAAATCAATTTTCTTAGGAAGCCAGATTAAAAAATAACCCAAATTTCCCACCACACAATGTATCTAGGGAGGAACTGAAGTCCTCGGCAGAGGTAAGCAGCAAGAACAGAGCCAAGACCTCAAGCTCTGTCTATGCAGAAAACGACAGCAATTCCAAGAAACCCACCCCCAAATCAACCCCACTGATTAACCTGAAAGCTTAAATAAAAAACCTGAAAATCAACTGATTAAACTCACATTGCACATGCAATTCAGAGAGATGAACAAATTTTCCTCAGACACTTCCTGAATAAGAACATGCATAGGAAACTTCATCCCATCAGGTAAATCATTTGTCAAAACCACTGTTCCGAGAGCTTCTACAAATGCCTTCTTAACCACAATCCCAGGAGTGCCAACATAATACCAGCAATCTACGTTCTTTAGCATTAGTGCACACAGGTGCATACTCAAAAGAGTAAGTTCATATAAAGTCCTGTACACCTGAGGTGCCAAAGAAAGGTATAACTTGACACTGTCACGGAAAAAATATTGATGCCTCTTGAGGGATGGAAACTGAATCAGTAAGGCAAATATGTTAGTCCTAAGGAAGCTTCAAAACGGGACTCATCTGAAACAGCTATCTCATATGGAAAACCTCAGCCCGCAACTGAAAATTTTTTAAATACAAGAAACAAAAGAAAAATATTTATAATGGAAAACATGAGGCAATTTCCAATTGCAGCAAATTTCAAAGGTTGTTCGCTCTCCCAGCTTCCAGCTTTACTGGAAAGCAGGAGTTGCTTAATACCACTGAAAACATCTGACAAAGGCCTTTTAGTCTAAGTTTAGAGATATGACCTTTTTTTCCCTCAAAGGTCCAGTGCAGAAATCTATTAATCTTTATAGTTTTGGACATGTGTATTTATAACTCTCTTCATGGGCAGTACCCACGGTGTAAAATTTAAAAGATTCCATCAGCCAGTTGGCTTATACTTTTTTTTTTTTTTAAGCTGGGAATTTGTCTTAGAGAAAAGGCTCTAGAATTTCTGGTAGTTTCACAGTAAGTTTACTAATCTTGCTTAGTGGGTAGGAAAAGAAGGTGAATGAATCAACACAAGAAAAATAATTGCCAAAATACCAGAAGGTGATGGAAACTTGCCTATGTTCACTGGGTACAGCAGAAAATATGGAATCTTTACCACCACTTCTTAGGTTAGAAAATATTTTTGTACTCTGCCCATCTCCGCCCGTCAGAATTTTAAAATCCAATGCAAAATGCATGTGTCAGGAAAAGCCCAGTAAAGCCAGTTCTTCTACTATCCAACCCCAATGCCATATAAAAAACATTGTACAAAGAAAGACCTATTGGTATATGTCCTTGTTGCTCTTGTTTTCTCCACCACTTGACTTTTCAGAAAACTCTGAGCAGATTTTTCTGTTCTTATACGTTGAAAAGGGGGAAAAAAAATCAACCAGGAAGCTGCTCTCAGGGGGTTCTGTTTAGCAAGATTTTCTAGCAAAAGCTACTCACCATTTGATTTGCTACTGATTTACTGTAAAACAATTGCCTGTTACGCAAGGGTAGTTAGCTCTTGCAGGACAAAAGCCCTCCAGCACAAGTCACTGCAGTTTAAACTGTTTTCATTTGTTGAGTGCGCAATGTAGTTCTACTTACTTTTTTTTAAACTTTCCTTTATTTTCTCATAAGGCTGCTCAAAGACTGATTATCCCTTGCTGGAGTCAATGAAGGTCATCTCAAGCACTGTGCTCTCCGTTGTACTGATGAGGGACATCACAACTCAATGACCATTGGAGCATTAGCAAACAGTAGCTCAAGAGCCACCTGTACCTGCAGAATCATCACCACTGGTTTTAAGCAGAGCAAAACGAAGGTTTTTCACTCAGATAAAATGAAGTCAAAGGAGGTGGCTGTGAAAATGACAAAGACATGATGAAAGCTGGGGATTTTTCCTGTGAGGGCTTCCCTAAGTTTTAGGCAAATGGGTTTATTTCAGAACCTCCCTCCAGCATGTATGTGTGCACAGGCACTGTGTAAAAGCTGTAGTGATTCTTTTGCAGTTAGGGGCAGTCCTGTCTCCCACATCTACGGCAGCTCTTAGAAAGAGCCACTAAGAAGCCTAAGTAAATAATTAGCACTAACAGAGGGGTTAAGTCAGCAGGAGGGTTCAGTATTGACTTGTGTTGTTTAAAATGTTCATAAGTGACCTGACAAACAGGTGAGCTGCCAGGTGGCACTTCAGGGATGACAGGTTATTGAGGGTAGCCAAAACAAGCTCCAACCATGAAGAGTAATGAAGAGGCTTTGAAGCAGAGGAACTGGATGACAGTAAGAAAGAGGAGATTTAACACAGATGAGTATGAAGTGATATAGGCAGAAAAAACCAGCTCTAACCAAAACCATAAAACGGACACCAAGCTGAACATTCAGCTGCTCTCAGGGTTATGACTGAAGTTCAGCTGAAATGTCACCTCAGCACAAAATAAAAAGCCAAACCAAAAAGAAGTATGGGATTATGAGGAAAGAAGTAGAAAGTCATCTGCAGCACAACTCAGTGTGGAAACCAGAAAATGAGGACAGGAGACTGATTACCATAACATGATGAGTGATGCTGAAAATGTGAATAAGCACTGACTAGTTGCTGTCTCTTCCTATACAAATGTAGTGGCCAGCATTACACCCAGCTAACAGGAAGTGCTAGTTTCAAAACTAAAAGGAGGTACATCTTAATGCAAGATGTAGTGGAGCTATGAAACTCCCTGTTGCAAAGGGTAGGCTGGACAAGCACATGAAAGAATAATTCATTCAGGATTCTACATCAATCAAATTTCCTCAGCCACCAATGGCTTAGGGCTGGAGAATTCTTAGGGCAAAATATCATACGTGCTAGCTCTGTTTCTGTGAACTTTGTTATCATTTTGCACATGCATGTAATTTTCTACTGGGTTGGCATATTTAGATGATACTGCAAGGCAATTTCAAGTGCAAAATTTTAATCACAAATATGTATCTCTCTATTTACATTGAAAAAATTAAAAAGATTGTCACAGTATTATGTGATTAAAATAGATACTAATCATTTATTACGCGATTAAAATAGATAATAATCATTTAAATGATGGTGTTTGCTTAAAATTGCAGTAAAAGTAGTTGTTAGCGCAACCTTAACTAATGGGGAGAAAAAGGCACAACTTTAGAATGGTTACATTTTCTTTTCCCCCCAGAGAAGGTTTTAAAGTAACTAATTTTGTGATCAGCAAAATGTGGTATACCTTGACAGACTTTTACATTTACTGAAACTAATGAAACATTCAAATAAATAAAGATCCTCTTTTGAGAACTCCAGTAGCTCTGCAGCAACGACCTGACTTGTCTGACATGAACTCAGGCTGGGTGGAACATCTGGAAAAGCACCCCATCTGAAGATGAAGGACCTTGCCCTCTTCTGCAAGTACAAGTGATATGCCAGGGATCACGATGATTTTAAAAATGCACAGCTCTGCAAAACTCACTGTGCTACCTTCCCCACCCCAGCTTAACATAAAATCCCTCTGACAATATCAACAGTTGCCTAACATGACATTTCACATACCACCACGATTTGGATGGCATGTGCTTGAAAGAGAACCTGAAACACTAACATTTACTGTGATGAGGTTTAAGAGAAGATTGAAGGAAGTAAACTGAGAATCAAGATTACAAAATGGCTCTATTCATTCCTCTATGGGGATGAAACAGTATGAACAAAACAACCAAACCCCAAATGCTATTTACTTTGGGAAACAGGGTATGTCAAACTTCTCAGAGTAGGTGGAGTCAAGTAAGGACACAATTAGCCTAAAGACACCACCAGCAAATTGCTGCACACAGTGATAACCCCACGTACAGGTACAGCTAGCTGCAAGATGCCAAGGGAGAAGGACAGGCAAACCCCAGCCCCCAAATATGGCCGTGATTTAGGGATGCACTTATGCACTAGTGAAGACCCACTTACAGGCAGCGCTGGAGTTTTGATTAAAGGCCTCTTACTTTTGTTAGTGAACAAATTTTGTTATTATCTAATGCTGCTGCTTGATTCTATTTGTGTGCTCTTTGCTTTCAAGCCACTGCAGTATAGAGCAGAGATGTGGGTGATGAGATACAGCTACCTCTGTTTAATCTCTTTCTTGACAGGCTTGGGGAGAGAAAGGGAAGACAACTACAAACATTGTACTTGATGCAATGTTCTTCTCCTTTGTTTGCTTTTTGGGAGAGTTATAATGCAAACTTGATACTTGAGGTCATTTTACTAAAGGGAAGTGATGTAAAAGTATTAGCAAGTATAACTAGATAGTCCAATTTACTTCATCCTTGCAAATTAGTGCACCTCGGTGCTGAAATCCACAGCCCATGAAACAGCATTCCATAAGACAGCAACAACAAAACAATCCCATAAGAGCCCTCCAAACTTAAGATAAAAGCTCACAGGAAGTCCGTCTAAGTACGGGAGGTAAATTCAGTAGCTACGGTCAAATTAGTCTTTGGCTATTTCACTGAGAGGTCAAACAAGATTTGTCAGAATCATAGTACAGAAGAGATTATCAACCCTTAGGTCTGTTGATGAGGAATTAAAGGACAGCTAACCCACTTCCAGACTATCACTCAATTTCTTTGCTACATCCAAACCAGATAAAAATCAGTCCTGAACAGATTCCCCAGCCCTCCCCTCCTTACTAACTTCTTGTCATCCCTGATCACCGTAAAAGCTTATCGAACTGATAATACCTTGCTAAGATACTGCCAAAGTCCCTGCAGTAAGTTACCAGCAACTTCCTACTGTGAAAGAATTTAGGTTGTAGTTTTAAGCACAAACAAGATCAAGAAAAAAAAAAGAATAACAAAGGAAAAAAAAGAAGACACTTCAAGTTTACACTGAAAAAAGGTCTGAAGGTGGGTGCTATTCAAGAATCGTGTAAGTTAGAGGCAAGGGGAGGGGGGTGCCACCATTTGAGACACTTCAGATTTGTAATTACATTGAAATCCTTTGCTGAAAGGTAGAAGTGGTCAAGAAGAATGGAACTATCTTATTCATTTCTGAGAGGCAGATTTCCTGAAAAACTGTGTTGCTTGTTTTTAGCACCTGAGCTACACAAAGACACACTTCTCAAACATAAAGGAAATAGAAATGATTTGCATCTCTGCTCTGACTGACCTGACTACCCGAGAGTAGCTTTTTGTCAGAAATTAGCAGTTGCAATAGTACTACTGAAGAGGCTGGAGGTCATGGTTATATACATCATAAACTTTTAAAGTACTGCATACTAATATCTAGATTGTTCCTTGTAACTAACTCACCACTTTCTATTCTTCAAGACTGCCAAACCTGTGACACGCAACTGTTACCAACGGATTTAGCACATCCATAAGTTTCTAATATGATTGGCATCGTACATAATTTCAGAGCATGAAAGACAAAATTGGTTGGGAAACATCTAATTTTCATCTTTCAACTTGACAATACAGGAAAAATTGCATCTGAAATGCACAAATTTATTGCCTAAGTGACTTCAAAATCCATGTATTAGTTGGGGAAAAAAGAAAGACATCCAGGTCTTTACATGTCAAACTTACACTCTTATGGCTTGTGTAACACCTGCTCCAAATTGCTTTCTCTCTGGAGACCTACTCTGGAAAGCCACCTATCTAAAGATGTGGTCAGTACTTGGAAAAGACTATCTAGCCTTCAAGGTACCATGCATTTATTCAGTGCCTAATTAGTTCAGAACCTGATGCAAACCTGGCCAGGACTAAAAGTAACTGTAGCTCTTCCAACCAAACGCTGGGAAAGGTTGGAACTTATGTCCATGGTCCGATTTTTCCAACTCTGCAAGAAGAAATAAAAATGCAGTACATGTAAAAGCAAGGGAAGCCTGGAGAGCAGCTGACTATAACTATCATTTATCAAGTCTCAGGGTAGATGTTTCATAATCCCAAAGATATAAAAATCCTTCTCATTTAAAATGCCATAGTTTGCCTTGAAAACTTAGCACTCTATTATCTGTCTACCAGGAAATCCCCAGAACTGCTCAATTCTATTGAATGATCTTCAGGAGCTGGTATTTTCATCTTTCCTTCAATGTAAATACACATTATAGGGGAGATGAAACACAGACAACTCCAGAAGCAGTAAAACCTGGAGAATAAAAGAGCAAAAGCTCCTAGCTGGGGAAAAGAACCATACTTTAAAAAAGTATTTCTATTAGTTAGAAGGACATGATATAGTTTATGGTTTGGTTTTTTAAAATTTGTAACTTTACTCAGTTTTGTTAAATAAAGGCCCTAAAACCCAAAACTTCCCCTCCTTGTGTTACTTTGTATACTATTTTCCCTTTTTCATATGATACAAAAGCTAGACAAATGAAACAGATATTTCTTCTCCAACAGTTAATTCAAACAGATCATTTGCACATTTTCAACACAAAAAAGTTTTAAATAGCCACAGCTGTGACTTTGTGTCACTGTGACTGGTATCCTAACTAAGGTGCAAGTCTCCTCAGCAGGTACCCCATCAAGACTGCCCAGATACTGCAGTAACTTCAAAGGATCAAAATAATTTCCAGAAGATATTTGTCTTTTTCCTTCCTAAGGATTTAGGTTTCACATCGCATGTACAAAATTATAAGCTGAACTTATCAAGGCCTACTGCAGCATTCTGAGGAGAACTGAAGTTGAATTTATGCCACAGTCCAAGTGCAAGAAATGACAAATAAGGCATGTCACAGGATCATAGACTGGGCTGGAAGGGACTTTAAAGATCACCAAGTTCCAACACCCCAGCCATGGACAGCCAGGGACTACTTCCTAGTAGACCAGGTTCCTCAGAGCCCCATCCAACCTGGCCTAGAACACTTCCAGGGATGGGGTATCCAGAACTCCTCTGGGCAACCTGTTCTACACCCTTGCTGAAAAGTGAGTTCAAAACTCCTTGAACATCATCACCTGAATTTCAGAACTACTTTCCCAAAAGCTCCCTATGAGTTCCTGTAAAACAGCTTTACCTTCCCAAGTCTTAGCTATTTTTGTCACTTCAAGAGAACTACAAATGCACAGAAAAGCAAACTTTAAGTTGCAGAGAGATTTTTCACATGCATTCAATTTCATGCAACAATCCAAAATATAGATCCTACTACCCAATATACACTCCTTGAGCTTTTTGAAAAGTTATGATAAAGGAACAATTTGAAGTCATTCCTCCTAGCAACACATAACAAAACTCATGACTTTCCCTGTAGAGCACTGATTTTATTATTAAATAAATTTATCCAGAAACCTTTTTGTTATAATAGCCAAGTGATAAGCAAACTAATTCTACTTCCACCTCCATGCCAGGTGTGAATGAACACACTGACTGGAAAACTTACACTTCCTCAAACCAATTATTTCCTATTTCCACACAAAGGCCCTTAGAGAGCCTGAAAACGCCACATAAGCAAAAACAAGACAGCATTTAAAAAGAAATCCCCCACAGTCAATATACTGGAAGTCATCTCTGAATCACCACTGGCCTTCAGGTTGCCACATACCCTTTTTCATCTCCTTTAGCAGAATTTGGATCTGCCAAACCTGAAAATGGGAAACAAATTCTCCTTTTGTCCTTTAGGACTGAAGAGTTATCCACCTATCTATTTGCTGGTATAATAAAATCAAAATCTGGGTTGAGAAACTTACCACAAGATCAACTGTAAAATATTACAATGGTGGCTAACAACAGTTTCTATGTTATTAATCCAACCAGACAGGTCTATGCCTGTCATCTTTGCCCAGATTTGAACTCCTGTTGCCCAAGAGAATAGAAATTGGTGATGCAGGAAGAAATGCTTAACTGTACAGTATTATTTGCTTGTGGCTCAGCAAGCACTTAACCACATATGTGAAGCTCTGCCAAGATGTCCTCCTACAACAAAAGAACTTATGAAAAAAAAAGAGAACACAAACACAATCAGTAGTTGGCAGATTTTGGGTGGAACACTATTTACCTACTACTTGTTCCTAAAATAGAACCCAGTATTTTCACAGGTTTTAAGGACTGAATTAAATTAAAAGGTCTTTTCTGCGTGCCTGAAGATATAATTTTAATCAGCTTGCCAACTGCATTATCTATTTATCACTAGGTTACTGAGATATACTGGTGGGGTTGAAGCTCAAAAACATACCAAATTATTAAAAAGACCTTTTTCATGGTGGAAAAAAATGTACTTCTGCACATATGGAATTTTGTTATTTCCATTTCTTTAGAGGACAGAGCACAAATGACACCAGTGGAGATGCCAGAGGAATCTGTATCAGTGCACTGAAGTGTGGACAGCCTCAAGACAGCCTATACAGTTAAGGCAGGGCAGTGAGTGAGAAGGGTAACTGAGAAGACATTTTGCATTAAAAAAATTGACCATAAAAGAAAGAAGACAGTTCTAAGTCTTGCAACATTTCTCTGGTAAAGACTGAGATTATCAAAGTCTCTATGTGCTTCTAGTTGCCCAGCTGTGAAGTCTTTCTGACACACATGGATACATTCACACATCCTGACAGTATGTAGTACTATCTTATCCCAAAAGGGTACCAAGAAGATAGACAAATTAAAGTTTGCAAAAACAGTAAAACATTTTATCAGTGGAAGAGCACTAAGGAAGTTGTATTCTTTGCATATATAGTATATATAGAATATACTGTATTCTTTGCATAATTTCAAATCAAGCCTGGATAAAACTCCTAAACATTTAACAAAAAAATCCTTTCTGGTACTGTGGTAATCGAGACATTCGAGCGATAGCTCGTAGTCAAAAATAAAAAAATAAAATGCATTTTAGACATGAACCATCATTGTCAATTTGACCACCTCAGAAATGTGAGTTCTCCTTTAGTCTCCAAAAGAATGGTGAGAGGGTGGTGCAGAAGACTTTCCCACAAATCTTCTCAGTTTCCTTCTGCGGCTTAAGAAAATAACTTCATAGCACCACATATTAAAGTGCTATGCACGTGCGGTACAAACAGAACCTGTCCAAGATAACTGTGGAAGAACAAAAGGATATACACACATATAAAAATGAAAAAAGTCACCCCAAACCATGTCCTTTAACAGGTCACTTGTACAAAAGACACTGCTGCTAGCACAGTGTGCCTATAAACCCTCTACACCCCTACATTCTTGACTTTAAAGGGAGTCAGCTGTAGGACCTTGTTAGATATTAATTAACAAAAACAGGGAGTTGCCTTGGTGAAAATTAAACAACATTCCAGTTGCAGAGTCTGATGTAATATGGGTGGTTGCATATAGACTCTACCATTAAACTATTAAACAAAATATGCTGAACAGATTGGTGGATGAACAAAAATAGAATGCTAGACTTTCCTAGCATTAGTATAACAAACAAAATCAGGATAAATTCTATCCTTTTTCTAACATTTTAAGTGTACGCAGTTGTATGTGGAAAGTACTCAGCAATGCCAGTTGCATTGCCAGGATCATTCACTGCTAGTGACTAGTGTTCTATTTCAGGGTATTTATTTACTTTTTTTCATTCTGCTGTAGTATATGAAATTAAGAAAGGAAAATACAAATTAGCATCTGTGTATTGAAAAGGCAACTCGAAGCTTTCAGCACACAGAGCCAAAAAAATAAAGTAAAAGAGACTTCTCAGTATGTGCCTTGGTGTTGCAAGGCGAAACACCACCCATAACACTGATCCAAATTCTTCAGTACTTGGTCCCACGCACAGCTCTAGTTTATGTCATATACCAGCTAGTCCAGAAGGACTGTGCATTGGTGATACTTGTCAGAATGCAGCAAACTCATGCCCTTGAACCTCATGCTATCCCTTCACTGTGACAGCAGTGAGATAGGAACTTAATTTAACTTTCTACCAGCTCATCATGACCTCGAGCCAGAGCAAATCCTAGACAGCAATATGTCCCTAAGAACTCACCCTTCCATGCTGCTGGAGAAGCATGATGAGACTAGCTAAAAAAGCCTTTGCTTCCACACTACAATACACGGCTAATCACACAGTGTAATACTGCAACAATACTGCACAGCTTCAGTCTGAAGGCACATTTATGTCCCAAGGACTGGGACAACTGAGGCCTTGGGATTCTCAGACTGGACTTTCAGAAGAGGTCCTCCCCTAAGGAGGGCAGCAGAGCAGCAGACTGGCTCCTCAGGGAGCCTGCAGGATCTCCACTGAGACGTGTTCAAGACACAAAGACTCTGCAACACAAAACCTGAGCTAGTGCTAGTGGTAGTCCCATGCCAAGCAGGAAGCTGGCCTAGATGATTCAGAGTTCCTCTCCAACAAAGAGCTCTATGACTCTGATGTGAGAACTACCACTTATTTGCTGCAAAAGAAGTTTCTACAAAACCACTCCAGCCATCCTGGGTTAAGGAATTTGATATATTTTATGAATGGATGTGACCTCCAAAATTTTAATGCAATACTATGAAAAGAAAGTAAAGAAATTCACAGTAGTGAGAAATACCATCTTTTTAATGCCGAGACATGTAGTCTAAATAGAATACGATCACAGAGGGGAAAAAAAGTTTGTTCAATTATACATAATCCAGGCTTTGATAAATACAACATAATAGAATGTTTTAGCTTTCACTGTTGCATAAAAGTCCTGACTGTTTCACTCCTTTTATAAATGGAAACAATTAATTGTGAAGAGAAATAATGTTAAAAGAAATGTAAAATAAACAGTGTTTAAAAAAACTAATGTTAAAACACTTTAAAATAAAGAACAGCAAAGGCACTGAAATCATAGACAACACTAAATGATTGCTCTGGACGTGCACTGATTCTGTGTATCAGACAATTAAAAAGGCTGTTAAGTTTTTGTAGACCAAATGTTGCCTAAATTTTCAACAAGACTTGCTTTGTCAGGATGTGCATTCATCATTCAACTCTCCTTGCTGTTTCTATGTCAACTGTAGGGAAAAACTGCTACCTGACAGTAGCAAAAAACCAGAGCCTCACTTCTTGAAAATGAAACAAATTTTCAGAGATGTGTGTAGAGCTGAAAACAAACAGCCAAAAGAGAAACCAGAAAACAGAGATGGAATGTAAAGAAATAAAAAAAACCCAATGGAAGGCAGTATGAGAAACCTAAGCGATAGGTAAATTAACAAAAACAAGAGTACCAGTTGATAACAACAGGATTTGAGGAGGTAGAAAGAAAGTTACACATTCATTACAGCTACAAAAGAAACACAGTGTTTGAGCCATAATTAGGAGGATCACTACATAATTACACATACACCTAACCATCTTCCCATTACAGAGCAAAAGGAAAAAAAAAACAAACTGGGAAGTCAACCAAAAACAAAGACCTGAAGGAACTACCTCCACAGAATGTCCCAGAAAGTCCTGCCTGCCAGGAGAGGTCTAGGGAAGCGCAGTGGGCTGCTGTTGCTGTGGCACACATAATCTCCCAGGACAGACAGAGGTTGCACAGCTGTTTGGGTTAATATCAAAGGCAACCTCCAAGAAAGGAAAAGGAAAGGAAAGCAAGCAGCAGCCACACTGAAGAGCAGAACTGCTTCGCACGCAGTACTTAACATATGGAATAAACAGTACTGAGGCAACACAAGGGAACAATTAGTCTAAACGGTTTTGTAAATATCTTGGACAAATACCAGAAGAGAAGAATACTGAGGAAGACACTGACTAATTCAGGGGAGGGAAGGGGCCTCGATGGCTTTTCTGGCCTCCCTCTGTCCTTACGTGCCCTGTATTTATATTTGAACACTTGCATTACCCAGCATATAGGCTATTTAAGGTCAGGAAAGCATTGCAGTAGCACAGCTGCCTCCAGCAAGTAGTGCTTGACATCACTAAACCACACAGAAGAGCACAGCCCTTTCATTGGCTTTAACAGCAAATATCTGCAAGCAGAATTGTTTCGCTCTATTTGTACAGGTTTTTCCACTGCACTGTGGTGTCTGCAGTTTCGGTACTAACAGAGTTTTGTCCACTGAAATTGTTAAACAGCTGAAAGTTTCCTCTCCATGTATTTTTAGTGGCCCCGGACCAGAAACCAGCTCAAAGAATTTAGTTTTAAAATCCAGCTAAAAAGAATCTACACTTTCATCATCTAAATTTTCAGTTCTTGCCAAATTTAACTTGTCTTCCTCTGTGGGATGTTTGACACGTACTGCATGCACATATTAAATATCACATATGAGATCTCTCATTTAAATTCTGTAATATTCTTTGCTGACACACAAGTATGTTTTTCCAAACTACAAAAGAGTCCCATTCATTAACACAATGGCCACATGATTTGTTGCCTGTAATCTGCACTTTCATTTAAACATAGCTGAAGTTTAGTATAGTTAGAGGATGCCTGTGGCAGGTTCAAAATTCAATAAATCCTGGTGATTTGTTAAGGGGACTCCTCAGAATAAAGCTCCTAGGAAAGAAGTTCTCAGTATTCTTGAAGGGGAATCTGTTATCTAGGAAAAGACTATTCAACAAAAAAGTCTCACACCTGATAATGTCTTTTATACATTTTCTCCAGGTAGGGTCAGTGTGCAAATGCTGAAAGGAGCTGGGGTTTCATCTAACATTCACATTAGCCAAGCAGCTTGTAGTAGTTAAGTAGCGGGATGGACTGTGACTGTCTCATATGCCTTAAATAAAATAAGCAATACAATGAATCACATTCTTGACAATAATTAGGGAAAAGGAAACCCCCAGAAACTCTGCAGTCACATTTTAAAAATCAGCCACGATTTATTTTGGGAAAATGGCATCTTCCTACAATGGATAATTAAGGAGGTATTAATGTTCCTTTCAAGAAGGCATCAAGTTTAAAATGCCATTGATTATTTGCAGGAAAGATGGGAGGCAGAAAGCAAAGGAACCTGAGAGGTGGCACCTAGTGCTACTGTGGGGTCAAGAACTTATGAAAAAAAGGCAAGTTGGCAGGGGAACCAGCCCCTCTGGTAATGTCAAAGAACGCACTACAATCCTTTATCACACAAACAGTGGGGCCAAGGCCCCTACACTTACATTCTCTCTCCTGCCCATCAGATTCCCCACAGAGCAGTTCCTCTGCCATACTCCCCAATTCATGCCCCTGTACTGCCGCATCCCCTAATGAAACATCAGTAACAGGAACGTGGTTCCTAGAGGGTACTACCAGCTCTCCCCAATGGGGGGATGGGAGGCAGAGGGAGAAGACAACAGAGACAATCAAAACTGAGGTCTTCCACATACAACTTAATTCTGTGTTTCACACTTGTCAGGAGTTATATCTGAAAATCCTTAACTTTTCCCTTGCCAGTGGTCAGAGATTTGTACCAATTGAATGTGGCCATCTGGAAGCAAGCATTAAACAGCAGCTGAATTTTTGTTACTTGTTTCAAATAATAAAATACAAAAAGTCTGAAGACAGAACGCTAATATGCAGATCACAATCAGAATGAAGTTCTCTGAAAACAAATGATTTAATCACCATATTCAGAAAGCAAACCAATCCCAAATATGCAAAAATCAACTTCAAGAAAGCGTACTTTGTTAAGATACCACATTCTGTAGTGGTGGGTTTGCATTTACATCAAGAACTGGGAAAAATACCCACGCAGCAACAAAACTGGGTTCAAAGTGTACTCTAGGAAATCTGAATTTTCATGACTGTTGAATAAATGTGCCTTTCCATACCCACTGCATTTGCTGCCAAGATTCTAATTAACTCATTTAACTACTGTTTGACAGTTTTGGTAATTAATACCCACTTAGAATGAATACAGTAGAACAACTAAATCTCAGCTCTGATCTGAAAGAAAAGCCTTCCATGACTTGCTTGTGCCACTTTTCACTCTTTGCTAGCAGTCCTGGCTAACCAAGGAGGTCCCAGTTGACTGGACATCAGCAAATATAATGACCATCTGTAAGAAGGATCAGAAGGAGGATGTGAGCGACTACAGGCCTGTTAGGCCTTGTGCTGGGGAAGGTCATGGAGCAGATTATCTTTAGTGTCACCACATGGCATGTGCAGGACAATCAGGGGATCAGGCACAACCAGCATGGGTTTATGAAAGTGGTCCTGCTTGACCAACTTGGTCTCCTTCTGTGACAGGGTGACCTGTTTAGTGCAGGACGAAAAGGTTGCCAATGTTGTCATTGACAAGCCTTTGACACTATTTCCCACCAAATTCTCCTGGAGAAGCTGGCAGTCTGTGGCTTGGACAGGTACACTCTTCACCAGGTAAAAAACTGGCTGGATGGCTGGGCCCAGAGTGTGGTGGTGAATGGAGTTAATCTAGCTGGTGGCTGGTCACTATTCCTCAGGGCTCAGAATTGGGGCCATTCCTGTTTAAAATCTTTATTGATGATCTGGATGAGGGGATCAAGTGGTCCCTGTGTGAGTATTCAGATGACACCAAGGTGGGTGGGAGTGCTGATCTGCTGGAGGGCAGGAAGAGTCTGCAGGGGGATCTGGACAGGCAGGATTGATGGGCTGGGACCAACAGTGTGAGGTTCAATAAGGTGAAGTGCTGGGTCCTGCACTTGGGTCACAACAACCCCTTACAACACTACAGACTTGGGGAACTGTATCTGAAAAGCTGTCCAGTGGAAAACAACCTGTGGGTACTGGTGACAGCGGCTGAACACGAGCCAGTGTGTGTCCAGCTGGCCAAGAAGGCCAATGACACCATGGCCTTTATCAGTAATAGTGTGGCCAGCAGGACCAGGGCAGTGATTGTCCCTCTGTACTCGGCACTGGTCAGGCTATGCCTCAAGTGCTGTGTCCAGTTTTGGGTCACTCACTATAAGAAGAACATTGAGGTGCTGGAGCGTGTCCAGAGAAGAGCAATGGAGCTGGTGAAGTCCTGTGAGGAGAGGCTGAGGGAGTTGGAGCAGTCTAGCTTAGAGAGATGGAGGCTCAGCAGGGACCTTCTCTCTCTCTCCAACTCCCCAAAAGCGTGATGCAAGCAGGTGGGAGTTGGCCTCTTCTCACAAATAACAAGTGATAGAGCAAGAGGAAATGGCCTCAAGTTGCACCAGAGGAGGTTTAGGTTGGATATTAGGGAAATTTTCTTCACCTAAAGGATTGCCAAGCACTGGAACAGGCTGCCCAGAGAAGTGGTGGAGTCACCACCCCGGCAGTATTTAACAGATGTGTAGATATGGTACTTAGGGTCATGGTGGACTTCGCAGTATTAAGTTTACATTTGAACATGATGATCTTAAAGCTATTTTTCAACCTAAATGATTCCATGATTACATTTACTGATAAATTACCAGAAGCCTCAAACTTGTCAGGTAATTTTAAAATTTGATGCTGTCAGTAACTTTGAAGCACTTTTCCTCTGCAAGAGCAATTTAACTCCAAAGAGGCAGTCTTTAGAATTAAGTGTGTTTAACAACAGAGAAACTACTGCTTCAATTGTGATTTCCCAGCAACTTTGTATCTAACTGCTGCTTTTTGAAAGCAAAATTTAACACCAGTACCTTATCGATGAAAGGACAAATAAATTGGCACTAGAGAAACTCCAAATTCTCCTACACATAAATTTTGCTTGGACCTGATTTTTCCATTGCATTTTGAGGAAACACCTAGTCAGTAATTGTTTAGGTTAATATTTAACCCCAGTTACCAGACCGTCCTGCTGGCTCTATTACTGCCATACCAAACGCCACAGAATAAAAAGGTAACACCTGCTTCAAATTTCTTTCATCAGCCTAATTAATGATACAGAAAACATTTCAAGGAGTTCAAACTGTCCCTACCATTGGCCCAGAGTTCTTTAGAACAAAAGGTCCTACGAAACCCCGCCCTAAATACTCCTATTAATTCTTTGGTATGAAAAAAATCCCACCACCTGTGACAGACACAGTTCAGTACCAGCATGGATTGGTTCTGTTCAGCAGGCTTTCTTTCCCCAAAAAAAACCTTTCAGGAAACGAAGATGAAACTTGCCTTCTGTGCTCTAATGTCTTAGGAAAATACCCAAGAAAGGCACTTCTGTACTGCACAAGGAATGTCTGAATGGCAATAAAAATACCCTCCAACCCTCTAAACTCTAAGAACAACACATGCAGTAAAAAAGACAAAAATGTCTGGATGTATCAAAAGAAAAGTAAGATTTTTTGTAAAACTGAAATGAATTTCAGTATCAAAGTAAACACAATCTAAGAAAATAATTTTTAAAATAACTCCTATTGCAGATAGAGAGGAAGATTTCAAAAATACTAAGTACTGACCTAGCTAGTAATGAAGATGACAGCAATTTTCAATACTGTTGCCAGGATTAGTTTTGACTAATTAAAAGTGCTTTTGACAATCTCACTTTACACAGATACGAGGATAAACATATGGGCAATAGTAAAGAATCAGGAACACCTTTATGAATAATAATGCTTGATGTCCGAAGAAAAAATTACTTTGTTCCCTTTTTCCTTCATTATCACCCTTTGTAGGTGGATAAACATGCCTAGAAGCAGTGATATCACAATAAAATTGCTGAGGAAGATATTTTAGTAGAGTGCAGCTTTATAATGATACTTAGAAATGCCTGTGTTGAAACATGGACTATTACAATGAAAGGTGGCATACCCACAGCACACGACAAATAACACGATACAGAATTGGATGTTTAGTTAGGGTAGCCTGAAATAAATTATATGTGCACAAGTGAAAAAATGCAACAACTTAATGGAGAGATTTGATCTAAAGGAATCAAATGTGTTTAAAACTTGTGAAATTTCTGTAGACCATTCCACCCTAGTAAGAGGTAAGCAGAGGGAGTTGAAGAGGGCTGTGTTGAATCACGTTTTCATTTTCTTCTGTGATTTCTTATTAATTAATTTTTCTATATGTGTATTTTAACCATACAAGAAAATACTTCAGGTGATAAGGTGCTTTATATATCATGTAAAAATACTCCCTTTGCCATCACATTACAGAACCTTTTACATACGGGCTGACACTCAGAGCCTGACAAAACCTCTGGAAGACACAAACCCTTCCAAATACTCAGCTCTAAGTTTTGCTCTGAGACTTGAGGCAACACTGAGCTCTGAATCGCCACAAAAGGTATATCAGACCAAAAACTGTTCCATATCTCCTATACAGAGAAATTGGTACCTCATTACCTAGCAACAAAATCAGTCCCACTGAAATGCCTCAAGTATTTCATACCTCGACAAATAGGTCTAATTGCTTAGTCTCTTAACTGACTTAAAAATCTCACTAACTGAGCCATTTAACGACAGCATTAACATATCCAGCATTAAAGCACCATTTAGATGATGGACACATAATCTTAGCTCTCCTACAACTATTTTCACTAATTGCTCTACAGCAGCTTCAGAGGGGAAAAAAAAAAAAAAAAGAACAATCAGTACAGTTGAACACCTGGAATAGAAGTACAAGTCAATCTGCTTTGATTGCCAGTCCCAGTCTGTCCTGATCTCTTCTGAAGCTGTCAAAAAGGCCATCAAAAGTTGGTAGCAGCAAAACAGATGATTTTTAGGACACAGGAAAAGCTGCAAAGCAGAGCTAGATTGGCAATCAGGCTATGGGACTGGCTACAGTTTCTGAAGCCTTTGGGAGGGCATGGTACACACAGCAGGCAGAAGATATGTCTGATGCACTGCCCAGGCACTGCCCAAACAAGGCTTAATGGAATAGGAAGCACTGCAAAGCAATGGTCATTCCTCCTGCTTCCCATGTCTGCAAAGATGTTCTGAGATTTGAAGAAGCCGTGGACTGCCCTGGATGACTACTAACAATTCTGCTGAAATCATCAACTCAGATGCACAAGCACATTTTAGTGTGCCAGACTGAAGATCTTACTTCTGACTTCCACAAAGCAGACATATAAAAAGGCCTAAGCACAACTATTCATTTAGTGACTGCGTATTCACAATCATTCTGAAACAGCAGGCTGCTACTGGTGGCAGCACAGCATGCCAACTTCAAAGGTGAAGCCCTTCACAGCTCCCCTGTGTCTCAAACACAGCAAGAGTCGGTACTTGGCAGTAAAAGGGTAATATTCTACGGTTTTCCTCCTCCAACTCCCAGCAGAAAGCACAGGTAAAAGATGGGAAACACCTTAAAGCAAACAGACATGTTTAATTTCCTCTCCAATTTTTTCTTCCATCAGTGAAAAATATACAGGAGCATTCAAAGCCTAAGAGTTCAGATCAGGTTCTTGTTATTCTCCCCTGCCTGTACGAGAAGGTTAAATGCAGTCACCGAACTCTGCATACCACCCTCAGTCACGAAGAACCCTCTGGCACAGCTCCCAGACCAGTAAAAAACGACCATTTCAGTCCCCAAAGCATGGAGCCTGATCCATTTAAGCAAAACGACTTCTACTGACAGCTGGTTTTCTTAGCATATTCACGTCTGTGTATTTATCAGACAAAAGCCCTCCAGGACAACAGTGTTTATTGCAGGATTATTTCTGTGAACACAGGGAACACAGCATTCACTGAGCAACAGTGTTTCTACCCTAATATAGTTTTTTCTTAAAATGTGAACCAAGATGAACCCATTTTTATGTTCTTTAGCATGGATGGCTCATGAAGGAAAAAAAATTACATACATCGAATTTTTTCTTTTAAGAAAAAACCCCAAAACCTTCTGATCCACATTCATGTGTAGTATGCTGACACACACTTTAAGCATTAATACAGAAATTAGCTGTTCAATCCTGCACTGGTTCTTTGGATTTAGTGTCTAATGACTTTTAATAAACGGGAAACAAAGATATGATGGGCAGTTCCATTACAAATTTCCATCCCATATGGGTATCTAGCATACTTTCACTAGAAAGGCAATTTTGAACAAGCAAGATGTTTTCTACCAACAGGTTTAGAGACACTACGAGCAACTCATGGAAATCCAACAGAGACGTAAAGGGTAAACGTCCCAGCAGGTCCTTATCGTGCCCCAGAGTACAGCTGTGCCTACCTAGCTCAGCTGTATGACCCTCTTCCCAAAGCACAGCAGCTATCAGCAGAGGATGGAGAGTGTCCTGTGACAAGTCTCCCGCCCTGAGGTGGGAGGAAGTGAAGGATGAGCTGGGGACACACTCATGGATGCTGACAAGCGCCAACCTCTCAAGTTGAGTGGTCAGTCTGTGTGGTTTCTCAGCTTACCATTTCCTCCACAAGTGTGCAGAAACTGTTTTCTATGATACTACAGTAAAGATGGTAGTTTTCTTAAAATAAATACAGCTCATAAACATTCCATGTTTCATTTGAACTTGATCTAATTTTGAAATAATTGAAAATAACTGTTATTGGCATCTGTTTATTGATGTAATGCAATAAAAAGTCACAAGTATTTTTAAAACTATAGAACGTAAGCTGTTTTAAGTGACTGACTTCAAATTAAGGAAACATTAAAAGTTGCTGTTAATATGTTTTGAACAAATAGCATCAAAATGAACTTTTCAAGTTAGCAAGTTTTAATGAAAGAATTAAACTAGGTATAGTTATGAATAGTTATTAATGAGATTTTTATAAGTTAATACAAATGCTTCCCATTCCTAAATGTGGGGTTGGTTGTTCGACTGTAAGAACTGCACTTGACACTCTTGCAGCCAGACATCACACCACACAAGTCAATAAAGCACCAGTATTGACTTGAATGATCCACAGCTCTTCTCTACTGCATTCCTACCTGCTGCTTCAACATGTGGACTTTTTCAAGCCAACCGATGTACTAACATCTTTGCCCCAAACCATAAAAGGGGGACATTTCCCTGAGTTTGCAAATCTCTCTTCCAGAGTCTATGACATATGCTTACTATCCATTTAAAAAAATAGAGCAAATGTGTTTTAGAAAAACCCTTCAAAGCAAAAAGCTATATTTACATTGCTAGGACTCAAATTTGCTGACAGGATCTGTGGGTATGTATCATTTTTAGAAAGGGCAATGCGGGAATGAGTGTTTATACGGCAGAGCACAAGAGCAATGAAACCTCTTGGGAAAGCAGGAGATAACTCACTTTACACAAACAGGCTCTTTTCCTCTTATTGCTCTACAAACCTGAAATGTTATTTCATATGTTAGGAAAATGCTATTCCTGTTTGCTCATTCTTCCTAAAGTGAACATATTTTAGTATTAGCAAAATAATTGTGGGAATTTGGTCTTTTTCACGTTTTGTTGAGTACTTGGGAATGTTATGTTGGGAACTATCAACTACTACTTGGTACACTTCAAAATCTGCTGCACAGGAAAAATACACTGGTAATTTGCTTACACGGCCTTTGTAGATCCAGTTACTGTGAACAGCAGGAAAGAACTTTTATAATCAGAACACAATTAAAATGTAACATGCCATGGCCTCAAGTCATTAAACTAATCCTGAGGGCTTCTTGAGGCTTTTTGTACTTTTGGCAAAAAGTATAAAGAAGTACACATCGTTTCTTCAGTTCCCAAACACTGGGAAGTTAAATACCTAGACTGTCAGCCCCTGCTAAACACAGCAGAGATTGGTTTTGGGAAAGAACAAAAGAGAACTGTATCTTTTCTATTAAAGCACAATTATACAAACACTGGAAACATACCCATACATTTTTTCATGGCACATAAAAAGTAGCCAGTAGCATAAAGGGAGGTGCAACAGCCCACAAGCAACTTCCCTATTTATGCATTATCAGTACCAAGATACTGTGATGAAAATGTTACAAATGCAGAAAGACAGATTGACTTAGATGAGTGAAGTATCTCAACTTCAACACACAGATCATGTGACAAGGTGTGGCACAGAACTCCAGGGTTAACTGGCATGATTTTAACATGACTGCATCAGCTATAAATGACAAATCCATAAATATATCAGAATGTCAGACACATACCAACGCCACTCAAGTATCTTTCTGCTGTATTGCTCTACATCATATATCTAAAATCAGATGCTCTTTAGGGCACTGAGAGAAAATGCAATGCTTTTAGGAAGACAAAGAGCTCCTTTGTACTGCTATTCTGCTTGGTATCAAGAGGTTAACATCTTTCTAAAGATAGTGTTGAAAGTGGGAAAATACGCAATGTATTCATTAGCTCATGGATGATTTAGACAGATATACCTGGGTGGCCTGAAATACACTTAACCATCAACATGTGACTACAGCTGAAAATACAATGGAAACTAATGGTAGCCCATTTGCTTTTAAGAGTTCAGAAAAAGAATCCCTCAGAACAAGGAACAATAATTACATGTTTGACGACAATTATTCCCTCAACTGATGCTGACAAAAAGTAGTGAATTGATGGAAAATGTGAAAATGTGAAAGCTACTAAATATATTATCTGTGTGTTTGCACATGCACATGTAACCTACGTTTTCTTAAAGTATCTTGGAACTCTTATGTCTTTATCTAAATCAAATTCTGGTTTTTATTTTCTAAACTGCGTCCGAGAGTTTATCCAGATCAATACTCTGTCGAGCAAAATGTCAAGATACCATGTTTCTACACTCACACAAACTTTATCCCCAACTTATTATAAAACTGTGGTAGTCAGTATTTCCCATCTTCTCTACACAGAAGAGTCATCACCAGTTCAGAAAAAGTCAACTGCAGTACTAACAAAAAACCAACACATCACTGAAACAATGCTAGATCAGTTTGAATGTGGTATACCTGGAAAGCCTAAAAGAGTTATTTTTTTTAAGCATTACAAGACTGAGATACTGAAGACAAGGAGAAGCATTAAAACATTCTCAATTCCAGAAAAGGAAGAAAAGAAATTTAATGAAAACAGATTGATTTTTAGTCCTCAGTCTTCCATTTCAGGAGTAAAAATCTGCTTCTCAGCAAATCTATTTGCCAACGGGTAAACAGATCAGTGAGGTTCAATGCTTTTAAAATTAAATATTCAGATATTCTCCTGAAAAAAGTAATTTAGTAAAGCTGCAAATTCCAAAAGCATAGTTAACCAGGCCCTTTAGCTTCTACAACAATACTTTATTCAAATGTATTATGTTTATATAGAGGACTATCTTCCCAAAAGAAAACAAGAATTAAAGAGACCCCTCCCAAAAGCCATCACTATGTTGCACCACAGAAGATATTCAAAATATACTGCCACAGGAAAAGTTAGCATAGTCTTCAGAGATTGTGATGCTACAAGAATACCACATACAAACAGAACTAGCTGAGAAAAGATCTGTCATTTCTCTACCACACACACACACACTCGCAGTAACCACTAAAACTTTAAGCAATTTAAAGTAATAGTACGTTATCATCTAGTATGTTATCACATGTATTAGGAAAAAATCAAAAAGTTCTGAGATGAAGTAGAATAAACGTATCAGAAAAAACCTGTCTCACTCACTGTTCAATACGTGGGGAGAGGTACAGCTTAGGAAAAACCTGAGTAGCTTCTGCATCCTCAAAACTAACGGAGAGAAGTGCAACATCTTCTCCAGGATCTTCATTCACATCCTGTACATATAAAAGTAATATAAAATGGTAAATAACAAACTAAATATTTAAAAGCTTACAGATAAGAACTAATAAGTCAAATATGAATTTATTTAGGAGATGCTTAAGTGAGGAATCTAAACTGTAACCATTGCAAAACAGGTTGCAAATTTATTCTTTCTTACTGTACTTGCACTTTAAAGACATTTTGCTCTGCTTAATTTCCTTTAATGTACCAAAATAAAATTACTGAGTTATCAAGTATACAGTACTGTAGCTCTTCTTCAATTAGGTGAACTATAAATTTCAGTAAAGATACAGATTTTTTTTTAGGAATTTCTGGTTTGACATCAGATGCAAATGCCAAAGAATTTTTTAAAATGTTGTAATATCACTGAGTTATGACCACACATTTTGTATTAATTATTTTTCGAAGTAGTTTATGGTCCAAACTTTCTGGTGTATTGTATTCAACTCCTCTAGTGGATGAAAAACATTTTTGCAATTAGAAATTTTTATCTAGAAATCAATGTCCCCAAGTTTCCTGCAAATTAAACCTATGAATTACTTGCAGCAAAGCATACAGACTCTAGTAAAGTACTGTAAGAAAAAAAAACCAGCATGCTAAATACACATCAATCTTAGTGTCTTCACAGTTAAGGCTTTCTTTATATCAGAACAATCAGTTACAGCTTTGGGATCATCTAGAACAAATTGTTCCTGGTTAGGACCTGACATCCCTCCAATTCATAAATCACACACAGTAAGAACAAATGTATTTCTGCCACACGCAACTTTGTTTAAGCTCTTGACCTCTAGTTAGAAAGTAATGAGTTAGCAGCACAGTCACCTTCACTGACAGCAAACAATATGGTGCCACTATCTGCTCACAAATAAATCTTTTAACATGTTTGTTCATATGTACACAGCAACCTGCCAAGATGCCTTTGTTTTTATCCGTTTTGGAAAAACAGGAGAGGAAATAAGATATGTGCTCAAAGCAGGATCAACATGGTGCAGAGTGCCCTTTTATGCTCTGTCCTACAGTCAGCTATGAGGAAGGAACAGGCAAACCACTTAAATATTCTTAGGAGGCCCTGCCCTAACTGAGGAGAAAAAAAATTAAGTGACTGCTGAGTAGTTTCAGGAAGGCGATCTCGTGCCATTTGAAGCTCTGGCAGGACCAAAGCTGTTAATGTCCAGAGAGACGAGCTGCATACCAGCTATTACGTGCAGAACACTACATGCCAAGAAACTTAGTGATAAGCTGCAGGGAAGAATGGGTCTTAAAAAAGCCTAATTGTCTTAGATGAAAAATGAGACAGAACTGACAGTGTTTTCTTAAATTCTGCCTTGGTGTGCAGCTCACTTCTGACAGCTGAAAGAAAACTGTACTCTTAGAACTGCCTGTAAAACGGTCACAAGCACACTATGGCTGGAAATCAGAGCATGGTTTTAACCCTAAGTTGCAGGACAACACTCCCTATGAGTGGTGAGCACAAACAATAGCTGCTGTCCTGTTGTGGTACGATCAGTTTATGGATGGCATGATGTGACATGATTGCCTGTAACAGAAATGAACAGAATCTCGTGACCCAAAATGTTCCCTTAAGTGTTACGTTTTTATGTAGCACTATCATCTGCACTAGAGAAAACAGAACAGATTACAAAACCTTTATCAACAAGACAAATAACAACAAAATATACCCAAGAGTACAATCCACCCTGACCTTTTCCCCAATATTTTACGTATTTCCATCATTAAAGAAAAAATTAAATAAGGAACAGCTTTCAATCCTGAAGCTGAACATAGCATTAACTGGCTTTTTCCTATTAATTTGCTAATTGTCAATCAAACGAAAAGAACTATTAAGAGAGATTAAACAGCAATGCTTTTAATGCTAATGACAATTAAAAAGATTTTATTGTAATGGGCATTCTTTAAGAGATGACAGGTACATAAAATGGTGAAGTTGATGAGAAGCTCAACGTAACCCCGTGACGTGCACTTGCAGCTCAGAAACCCAACTATATCCTGGGCCGGATCTAAAACAGTGTTGCCAGCTAGAGGAGAAAGGGGATTCTGCCCTCCTACTCTGCTCTGCTGAGACCCCACCTGTAGTGCTGCATCCAGCTCTGCTACGGACAGTAAATCCCCTATTTAGTCTTGCATTTATGATTAGTGCTTAAGCAGATGGGCACACACAGCTTGGCACCATGTGTAACACCAGTTTCTGGAATTCTATCAAGTGCTTACTGATTGAAGAAAGTCAACACAAGGAAACAGAAAAACCCAACTTCAAACCAGACTAGGTGAATGCCACTACAGCATCCATTAACACATACAGTAACATTACATTATATTTTCTATGCTCACTAGTGAATTTCATATGAAGACTCATACCAGGGGAAAAAACCCCTCACAACCACATAAATAATCTCTGTATCTTTTCATGTAAAGCTGCAGTAAAATGAAACGTGTAGTAAGAGCAATAAATTGAGACATATTTTTCCATTTACAAAAGTACGCACAACAAACATGACTGCAACTCCTGTTGCCAGCAGAGCACCGCGTTATGTTCATACAGCTACTGCCCAGTGCAAATCCACGTAAAGAAACTGGCACTCTTCTACAACTACCACTTTTCAAATGGATGCATATTTTCAGCCCCGAGAAATGAAAATTGTTACTTTAAAAAGACCCAAAACCCCAAAACAACATTCCTGTAGGTTTTAAAAGATGCAGTGCAGCAACACCATGAAGCTGCTCAGCCTTATTGTTCAGGTGGCCACAGATTTATAACAAACTTCCTTCTATCTGACACCGTACCATTTATTCCTTTCAGGCTTTGTTACTTTTATTTATGGAAGAAGCTGCTTGGTAGAACTGCATTCGACACTAGTATATCTGTTACAACTGCCGTTTATAAAACCAAACCAAAACCACATGTCTTACAGATAAACTGTGGAAACTTTTCAACTAATAAACCTTTTTGATGTTCTCTGTGCCAGTTACAACTTAACTCCTTCAGTGATCTCTGTCCTGGTCATCTATGGAAATCTGTAAGCAATTAGGTGAGAAGATGGAACCTTCTAATACCGGGCCATGACATTTGCCCAGAACAGGGGCTGAGATCTTTTCATTACACCACAGTGTCCAAAGGCAAATGTTGTTTTAATGCTTCTTATCAAACCCTGCACAGACAGCATCTTCCCTTTTCCTATTTCTGCACATGTATTTATATCAAAGAATAGATCAGATCTAAACAGAGCAGGAAAGTAAAAGCCACCTCTATTCTTGTTTTTCAGTTGGCTTCAAAAGATAGAGTGACATCCAATTGCTTTGGCAATATTACAACCTTTTAGGAAAAAAAAAAACAGGCTGTTAGACTGAAGTTGCATCTCATTTTTTAGTATTTAAGTAGCCATGCTTTTTCTTCTTACAATTTGTGTTTAACTCACAACATGATAGATGCTTTTATTAAACAAATTAATTTTATATTCAGGAAAAATTTATTTTGTAAGAATGCAGAATGGCAATTTTCTATAAATGTTAAATTTCAAGGTTAGAACTGACATAAAAGTACCATTTTATACTCACAGAACTTTTTCTACACAAGACTGCAGAAGCTATTATTAAAATGAACTTCTGACTGAACAGAGAACACATCCTGGGCCACAGGAATTTTGAGGTTTAAAAACCAAATGTAAAAACGCTTGAGATCATTAGTTAAATATGTGATAATGCACACCTATTAATTTTTCCACAACAGTCTCATGCCTGATAGTAAAAAAACCCAACCTCTAGAAAATTGCAATGTAAAAGATCTAACACAGACTTTCATGGTGCCTTTCTGCCACCCTACTACTATCTATTTCTTTTTTAAAAAAATATTTTTCTCATTTCTGAAAATGTCCATTTATATAAAATATTTTAAAAAATGGATATACTCCTTAACACTGAAAAGAAATAGTTTTCTTTCTCAAGAACTGCAAGGGGTTTCCTATGTTTACAGAATACTTTGCAAAATGGGGCCTCATCCTTGTCTAAACCTCCAAAGCAATGTGGTGAGAAAAGAGCAAGAAAAAAACCTAGACATTTTCAACCCATAGGCTTTTTTTCTATTAGAGAAACCTAGCAACAATTTACAAAAATAAATAAAACTTTCCATAAACAGAAAACTCATGGTATTTGATTCTAATTCACCCTTTTTCTACTTAGCTAGTGCAGATAAAAGGTTCATTAAGTACGCATTTTCAAAACTCAAGAACAAGAGACCAGGTGAAAATATAAATGCAGAACAGAACAGATGAAAATTGAAGCTTGAAAGCATTTAGAAATTTTTCTCCCACATACCTCATGAAAAGACTTTGAGTATCACAAAACTCCAAAGAAAAACTTAAAATTCTATTTCCAATTGTATCAGCACTGTCTTAACAGCCATTTGTTAGTTTTCATTTGTAATAATCTCAATTTACATTCAAATTCATGTTTCAATGTTTACAGCTGCTCCCTTTCCAAGATCCTTAATCTTTTTACAAAGTTAGTATGAGTTGTTTACGAAAATTACCATCAAAACCACTTTAAATACACTATCCAAACGGCATTGTTTTCTCATATCCTACCTACTGTAATTGAAAACTGCGAATTTACTGGAACTGACAATTTATTATGAGTCAGATGGTTGATAGCCAGGCCAACCAAAACATCTGCTCTGCACAGTCACAACTGCTATAACCCATTTCCTTTTGTGCCTGGAGTCCTACCAAGTTGTACATTACAGTTCCTTTTCCTTAAAGATGCAGAGTATGGAAAAAGAGTTATTACCTTTTCTTCATTATCAAAAGAAAGAATTGCCTTGCAGCCTCTGATTAAAGTACACTTTCGAGAAGAGGTATTTCTGTATTTGGCACTCAAGTGCAATTCCCTGCCCCAAATGGTAATGCTTGAAGTGGCAAGTGACTCCAGTCTTGTCCTGGGCAGTAGCAGGACCTGTCCTTCCATGGAAGACTCAAGATGGAGGGTGCATGAGACTGGGAGGAGATGCACAGATCAAGGATGTGGCATTGAGAGCCTGGGTCAGTGTGATTAACTCTAACAAAAATGAGAAGAAAAGAAACTTAGAAGTCGGTAGAAAGGAAGGGAAAGTATGTGCAGGAAGACTATTGGCATGCTTTGGGGAGGACAAGCAGCTTCTGACCCAGGGGACAGTAGGAAATGAGACAAGGAGCTGAACTTATGGTAAGGCTGTGAAGTTTGTGCTGTAAATATACACAGCAATTGGTGTGGGGATAAAAGTGAGGGAAGAAAGAGAACACAAACTGTTAAACCTATTGGATGCGTCTTTGAGAAACGAGATGCCTTGCAGATGATTGATACTGTAGATGCTTCCCAACAATATGGTGAGGCCAAATCTGCTTCAGGAGGGAAGTTCTCAGTCCCAGCTGATTGCTCCTACCTCTTGCTGGAGGTTCGTGACCTCTCAGCTCTCACAACCCTTCAAAAATCGTTTTTGTGGTAGGACTAATTGAAAGAATGGAAAACTCCAACAAATAGGGAAGGGATCACTTAAAACAAAGAATAAACATACATGATGGGACGGAGGTTGTTGGAGAAGGTGGGATAGAAAGGCAGAATATGGATGAGAACAGAGTGGAGTGAGGAGATCTTGATCTTAGCATCTGCAGCCAGCTTATACTAACTTTCAACAGACACTTAGTAGACTACGGTACCTCTCAGCCCTACTAAGTCAGTCAGCTTCACTGAAGTTGAGTGTGAAATTCATATTTCAGGATCCTTTCTGAAAAAAAGAAAGGTCTCCAGAAGAGAAATGAATGAGAATAACATACATTCAAAAATTTAATTTATCTTAGGGTCAAATTTAATTAATGTAATTCTGCATGATACATACTGGTAACATACTTACTAACAACTGATCGGAGAAGAATTTGGTTTTGAAGCTGAAATGCGAATTACACCAGAGAATACACAACACTGCTTGCTCCATTAGTATTAACAGGCCTCTTGCTTCACAAGAATTAGCAATGTTTGGGTTTTTCCCATCAAATGGCAGTGTACAATAACACGAAAATAAAGCACTAGCCAACTTGTACCCTTATTGTGTAGCAGTTTCACTAGCCAGCTTTGATACGAGCAGCTACAAGTTCTCCCAATCTTTTCCTATATCTAGTGGTTTTTTGGTTGTTTTTTTAAAATAACAAAACACACTAAGGGAAAGCAAGCTAAGGAATGTGGAGTGGCAAACGAGACTGAGAAATCTGCTTCACTCTAGGGAGAATACTTAATTACTCCAGGAAATTCTTTCTCCTGTCTTCCAGGAAACCCACCAGGTCTGATCAAGGAGTGTTGATTCTTTAAATAGGATCTTTAATGAAAACAAAGGCAGTTACCTTGAGCGCACTGCTCATGGCATCAAAGCATTCCATACACAGTCCCTCTCCCAAGGTAGCTCAGCAAAACACTCGCCTGGCAAACACTCTGGGCAAAGCACATTTGAGCTCAGTGCTGTTCTGATTTTAAAAGTTACATGAAAATTGTAGGCTGGGAACACCTTTGTAAAATCTGAAAAGCAAGTTTCTAGGACAACATATTGTGTTTTTTTCATTAAACAAAATAAAAAAAAAATATCTACTGAGCACTAAAACTATTAGCAAGACCTGCAAGTATACCCCTGGGCATCAACAGCTGAACATGAAAACGACGGATGTTACACAGTGTGACATCCCAGGGGTTCTTTTCATTGTCATTGTTCAGGGTTTTCTTGTTCACCTTTTAGATATGAATCTGTTTTGTCTATATTCCTTTCTTTTGTTATGGTCATGGTAATTTACCACTACTTTCACAATATGATTGACTGTTAAGAGTTAAGCAAAGAATGCTGTTCGGAAAAGTGCAAGAAACTACAAACAGTTAAAAAGAAAGAATAACATTCTTGTCCATGAAAATACATGCTAGATTCAAAACTTTCAAGATTAATGAAATTTCAGATGATAAAAATTAATTTAGCTTGACAGGGGAAAAAGTTGTGGTGACACTTTCAGCACAACACCACTGTTTGCTAAGGTCTGAAAAACAATCTCAGAAAACAAGGCAGATTTCGCCAATGGTCAAAAACAAGTTTTGGCAAGTTTGCAACTCAAATCTGAAATACATAATCTAGGTGTGGCACAGTATAAAATTAATATTGGATGCAGTATAAAATTGATATTTTTAAACTGATTTCAAGCAAGCTAAAACGTTTTTACACATTCATTTTCACACACAAAAGATACAAAATATTTGCAAACAAGGATTATTGTATCATATTGACTAAAGCTAGGTCTTTATTTATTAAGTATGCTTTGATGACACTATAGTAGAGATTATTTAATATTTTTAGAAGAGACTGATATGTAAGATGCTGATGATCTTAAATGTATGAGTACATTTGTTCTACCTACTCCAATAGCAGGTATAACATTCAGATTAAAAGAAGATTAAAAATGAACATTTACAGAGTTTGGAATACATGTGCAAATGAATTAAAACTTAAAAAAAACCCCAACACAAAATAGGAATAAATATTATAAATCTAGACTGCTGGGTAATAATCTCAGACCTGGCTTTTTTGTGCTTTCATGAAAAAGCACTTTTCCTTCTTAGAAAATTTAGGATGTCACTTTATCAAACACTACACAGGACTGCTGCTTAATTTTTGTTTCATTTCCTTCTAACCTAACTTCTAAGCAGACCACATAAACCACTAAGTTATTATAAAACACTACAGTTTTGCCATTAAGTTAAGTTACCCTGAGAGACACCCCCTGCCCCATTACTCTGATGAAGTTTTGTAGGCAAGAAAGAGATTCCAATACCACCATATCTTTCCTAGAATCTCAAGAAAAGCACCTTGAGGTTGACAGGAGTACCTGCCTCTGCCATCACCACTGGTAACAGGGTGAACAAAGTGCTCAGAGACTGCAAAGCTCAGTTTTTAAGTGTTCTTAAACAGCAGGCAGCAGTTGCATCCATTCAAACCAAGCTAATGCTGCCACGTCTTGACAAACGGCTACTTCCTCAACCTGTAGTTATGACACATTTTTTAATCTAAGCTCTGTTTTTAAACTTGTTTTCCTGATAAAGATTTGGGGACACATAAAACCTGGAATTCAAATCCTTCATTAGGCTTCCACCAAGACTCAAAACTCCGCAGCCATCTTTTCAGTCAACTGAACTGTAATTTATTTAGAAAGCAGTATTTGCATTCCTTTCCCCCATTTTACTGATTTCTCATCTCTTTAAAAATAGCAATGTCATTGGAGAGGCCAAAGAGCAGTCATCTTGTGTCCAGTGGAAAACAAAGTCTCCTAATAAATATCCAAGTACTTAACTAGAGGACAAAGAAATCATTAATACAATTCTAAATAAAATAATTTTCTTGCTAAGCCAACTTTCTAATCACCCAGTACAGCTCTTCTATACATGCATATTTTTATGTGTAGACTGACAAAACAAACAGAAGAGATTAGTATACAGGGGTACATATTCAGAGGTAACAATTATATTTGGGAAGAATGTAACGTATTTGTGCAAACAAGGATTCTAGGTACAGAGCTGACTCTTAGAACAACAGCATGACACTAACAAGAGTATTGTTTTAAAGGCAATGAAATAGTTAATTGATACAATTAATAAATCTCACCAAAAAAAAGAGAGGAGAAGTTAAAATACTGTGAAAGAGACATCGATCACAAGTATTTCTGTAACTGTGTTGTGGTTGGAAGTCAGCTAAGTATTTATTTTTCAAATCAATCCAACTTTCTAATAAAAGCTTTTTCCCCCGCTCTCCGTACATTCTTCTATGTTCCTGGTTCAGTGAATAACTCTGCAAAATCAGAAATACTATAGATTACATGGGTCACAACAAGAACACCAGAGTAAAGCCATATCCTGAGCTATGTCTTCAGTGAACCAGGAAGTACCAACATGATTTCACAGATGAAAAAGTGAATAATCAAACTGTAAGGTAAAAACAAGCAAAGTTAGACTTGTTCGGTGGTCTTTCACCACTGAACCTTAGCACCACTGACCTGATTTAAAAAAACGAAACATTTTATTTTAAAAGAAAATGTCAATATTAAAAATATTAACTGCTATGAGTTGTTTTGTCAGTTGCTGTTTCCTGAGAATAATAGGAATGTTACTTATTAAAGTTCACAGGACCTTTGATTCACGAACTGTTATTCTGCATTCCCATCTCAAGGATATATTTGTACTTCTTTTCCAGAGAATTCTATTATTTCCTCAATTCACAAACTGTTACTATGAATTCCCATTTCAAGGGCATAATACTTTTATTTCTTTTCCAAAGAATTCTATTATCCCCTTGTCTCATTATTCCACTTATGTATACAGGATATTAAAAAGACAAGTTCGTGTCTGTGTGGGGCATTCTCTGCTTTGGACAAAGAATATGGAAGTCAGAGCATCTTTTCCCCTTGAGCCCTATTTACAAACATTCAGCTTTCTAACAAACAACATACTTGCTCTGCACCCAAGTGTAAATGTATACAGATGTCACAAAGAGTAATAACTCTAATACTGTAACAAAAATAAAATTCTTGCAGTAAGAAGAGAAACACAGCTTTTTTCTTGTATTTGTGTGAAAGTGGATCCTGATACAGGTGAGAAGCAGAACATTGGAATGAGGGATAAAAGCTGTATTCGTAAAAAATGGTTGTGACACTGGTATTTCAGAGTTCACATCTGTACTGGTATGTATATCAGGTACATAATGTGAGAAAAATTCACAGGGGCAGTCTCTTTCTATATATAATAAAAAAGTCACATTCGGTGACATGCTGTGTCAAGAGAGGTCTTTGGAACTGACAGTGTGAGACAGTAACTCCCATACTTCAGCACACAGCTCAGGTGAAGGCTGAATCATCTGCTGTTGTTTACCCTGCCCAAGACGGTGCCTGAAACACGGGGTGTCCAGCTCAGATGTGGTCCCACTGAATTAATGGGGTGGTTGCTAGAACAATAAATCATGTATTTCCAGATGGAAGACTGACTCCACCACTGACATTTCCCTGATTACTGACTCAGAAAAGACAACCAAATCTTTTCTCCTATCTGTTCCACCAGTGCATCCATCACCAACTTAGGATAAAGAATTTGGAGAAGTATAGTTAAGATCTTTTAGGGTGTCTGGAGCTGTATTTCAACAAAAAAGATTAGAGTTCATTGATAATATTGATAACACCCTTGGATTTTCAAAGTCTTTCCTGACACTTTTTCTCTCATATCACCTGTTCCAAAGTACAGGGGATAATTTTCTCTTAGTGCAACTTTTCATGCTGCCACAAGGCTTGAAGTCGCCTGTACAAACTCAATAGTTTCAGCAGAGCATCCCAGCATGCATAACTCAACAGAGAAGAACATCCTGTGTTCTAGGTCTGATATTCAGCTTTCTGACCATGAAACTGAGCAGTATGTTTTTTGTCATGGAGGAAGATCTGAATACATACAAGCAGAACTTGGATCACAACAAGAAAGTTTGAACTGGAAGCTTCTTATCCTGTTCTGTAGGAGAGAGCACTTGATTGTTTTACTGTTTAATTTTCTTTTTCTTTGAAGCAGTATATTAAAGACGACATTATTTTCAAAAGTTTTCTGAAATAATCCAAATTTGATGTTCAAACTTCACAACTGATGGGATTTGCTCGATGGTTATTCATTTGGTTCCACCCTGCAGTTACGAACAGTTAAGAGTTCATGGAGACACACAGACAATGGTAACTCCTCTATTTCCCACTCCTTCAAGAACCTCAGCTCCCCTACAAGCAACAATTTCAAAATAATATAGTCCTTTAGTTTTTTTGCATGTACACCTATAGTGGGGCTCCCTACGATACTTCTTTGGGGACAACATTAAGAATTTTTAAAAAAGCTTAAGAAAGTGCAGTATTGGATGTTCTTTCAAAATAGCACATGAAAATCAAAGTACGTGCCAGCTAAAAACGGGAGAAGCCAATACTTAAGGCATCATTGTAAAAAAGAATAGATTAAACATATGATGTAAAGAGTAATATTTAAATTCCTATGTATATTAATAAACTCTAAGTCTGAAACCATCGAGCCTTTTCTACTAAGAAGCCACTTAGAAAACAGTTGTGTTTTATCAGTGACAAAACTGCAGCCAATAGCATTTCAAGGATCAAGGGAGAAGGAAGATTCAAGTCACATGCATTCAGGGAACTCTCTGAAATTGCCAAATTCAGCTCAATTTTTCTAATTAATCTTTTCACTCTCAGCAACTTGATTTTTGCAAGTCTATGTAAAATTCTACCATCTTGGTATCTCATGCACAAGATTCCTTGTATTTTACACTATGGCATTTATCTGGAAATTAAGTGTCACATCTTTTACTTCTAGGGTTCAAACATAATGCTAGAAGCTCATCCTCTTGTTATTTTCCGAATATTAAGACTAGATGAGATTTCAGCCCACCGTTTTCACTTCGTATGCAGCACCTTCACAGCAGTCACAAAAGAAAACCATCTCCATGCACATTCTGCCCCAACCCTCACAACTACCTTACACATTAACTTTCACATCTTTGGAAAATATACTATGGGATGTAGGAAATTACTTGAAGCTAGGTATCACCTCTAGCTTCAACTACACAGGTTGAGAAACACTGCTTTAGCTATAAATATAGTTCAAGTTTTAGCCATCAGAGGAAAGTCTAATAGTGTGCTCTAATTAAGACTGAATACGTTAAACAAAACCACTAACTGGTTGCAGTATGTTCCTTTTAACATCTACAAATCAGTCTCCTGTTAGAGTCACAACTGAAATATCATACAATCAAACAACATCACATAGGGAATCCAGTTCTAGACAAAGACATCTACATACAATCAGTTCAACGTCACACAGAAACATTTCAAATGTAAGACCTTGTAAATTTAGGGAACATAAAAACTTAGAACTATGAGTGTAGTAATAGAATTACACTGTGTATTTCAACAAACAAAAATAATTATGAGCTATCCATGGAGCATGCAAATATTTTTTTGTCCTCACAATACGAAGAATTGCTAGTCAACAATACTGAAATTCAACATCACCTTGGTTTTATTTCATAGCTATGCAAAGAACGGACCTTCCTTTATATTAACCACCTGCTTCTGCAGCCCATACAGCCATGGGATTAACCTAAAAATTCTGCTAGCAAAGCTATAGACGTATGTTTCTTTTACGTGCAGTTCATTAGCAATACAACAACTCATGTTCAAGTGAAAAATTTAATAGACTTGACTTCTTCAAATAAATCTATCTGCATTTTCATTTATATTTGTAAAAGCAAGGGAAAATAATTTAATGATTTACCTCAAAAACGGTTCTAAACATATGGCTATATTCAATACTTAGCTATGCTTTAAATCCAGAGAGTGTCACCGTAATCTTAGCATCACTGAAAACACTAAATCCTAGAAAACAAATCAATCAACCTAGAAATACAACCTCAACTCACACCAGTTTCATTCTACAATAGAAATACAGCTTCACAGAGTAACATACAATGGGAATAGACCCTCAGTTTTAGTTCTGCTGCGTACTTCTTTCAAAAGTGTATCTGTTTGCTACAATAAAATGTATAATATTTTATTTATATTGGTTTCAAACAGTTCAAGAAATAACATTGACTGGAATCCATGGTAAAGTGTCCTACAGCTGAGTATGCTTAAAACCAGCATTTTGAGAGAAGAGATAACCATCTATTTATGTTCACCTTCCTTTGCACAGTGCTATCATTGTAATGATAAAACCCTTCAGACATAGCCATGGCATATACAGGTGCACCTACCCATCTGTACGTATACAGGCTCCTTTCAAAGAAGCTACGCTCTAGTTACCAGGTGGGCACTGCAGTAATTAGCTCAAATGAAACAGAAGTGAAGATCCGTCCTTTCTCTCACTTTTTTGCTGCTTCATTTGGGATTCACACTACAATCTTGCCAAGTTCTGACCTTTCAGCCCAGACGGTTACTCACGTCATGAACACAAACTTCCCCTTAACTATGAAGCTCAAGACTTCTCCCTCTCCGTGCAGCATTGTTAACTGTTTGGTCTGCAACAGAACCTACACCTTTGATTTATACTTGGCACCACAGGAAGCTCCAGAAAGCTCTGTCTAGACCAAGCCTTCCTTTCTTTTAATTGGCCTCCAGACTCTTTGAGCAGTATTAAAGAGAAATTGTTGATATCCTTCGGAAATAACTACTGCCCTGGCTCCCTGTGAACAGATGCTTTTTAGCCCCTGCAGTCTATGGCAATCAATATGAAAACTTCTAGAGCCTTCACAGTTTGCCAGCAGGTCTGCTTCTGAAAGTGCTCTGCATCTGGGCTTTAACACTCTCTCAATGTTATCAGTGGCAACGTTTATACATACATGAAAAGAAACTTTCAACATTTTCCTTCTTCTCCCTAAAAAATTCATGCCATTTCCTTTTGTCTTCCTCTACATTCAATTCCTCAATATCCTAAACTAAATGAAAGGCTTCTTAAGAGTTTTAGTTTGGTTTAGGTGTTGCTTTTTAAAACATATTTTTAAATTTTATTTCCATGGCATATGCAATCTTTCTGGAGACAGATGCTTCAATTGCTTGAGCTCCTTCAGCCTGAAACACAAACTGGCTACTTAAACACATCTGTCTTGGTTTTCACTCAGAGCAACTGCAGTTACGTGACACTAGCTTGTCTTAAGGCTGTGTCCAAACAGATGTGCTTATGACAAGTGGTTATTTGCTTGCTTTTAATAAAATATAGAAAATATATCCTTTCCCACTAAGATTAGTCAGCACCTACAGATTTGTATCCCTTTTCTTCCCCCAAAACTTTTATTTTCTTCGCTCTGAGAGGAGTTTAAACCCCACTACATTAATCAAGGATAGAGTGTTCCCACATTAAGAAATACTCTCTGCAGGTATTTTTGTATCTATGAAATTGAAGATGCTTTACATTAAAACTTTAATCTTCACAAGATTACTATAATTATTAGTTGCACTATAATAACTGGTTTTGTAGCAACCACATGTTTGATGCTCTATTGTTAAAAGAAGAGCAGTCCCTTTCATAAGTCTTTACTATCTGGAAGGCAGATGTACAAAGATACCAGGAAAGTCCAGAGACAAAATTAACATCCCAGTTTTTTTCCTAATGTTTGGTTGCTTTGTATTGTAATTGACTCATTTTTTATAGCTCTCACAACAAATTATCTTAGAACAAGAAAAGGAACTAACTGAGGGGCATTCTTTGCTGTAGCCAGTTTCACTGTAGAACACAGTGATACGTGAGGTACAGTTATTTAAAAAATGGGGAGAACAGAACAGACACATTCCAACACTGATGCCGTATTTCCTTAGGAAACTGAGCTAAAACTACAGCTAAATTAACACCTTGGCTTATCTGAAATATGGTAGAGAAACTCTCGACATTAAAATGTGTAAAGAATTAACTCATGGAAATGTGTTCAGAGGACATCAGCAGTACTTCATTCCTTCTAAAGGTTGTCATTTCCAATTGAAAAGCCATTCTTGAGAAGGAAAAACGGAAATCTCTGCTGTTGTACAGGAAGATAGATGTCTGAGATGACTACGACGGGTATTCGCAGCAAGTCCATTATATGCTGTACTTAAGGTACAATAAACCTGAAAAGCGGAGGCTCAAGATTGATGGTGAAACAACCACTCTTTGTACAGCTCTTCAGAGAAAGTCATCCATTCATTTTCTGAGAAAACAGTTTAAGACAAAATGTTGTCGTGGTTAATAGGGAGGTGAAAAACAGAACAGGGGTAAGTATGAGCTATAAAAGTTCAAAGTCTATAAAAACTCCTCATGTGAGGAATATAATAATTTAGATTACTCTTGATTGAAATTACCTCCGGAAACAGAAAGACTGGATGTCTATTAGGTGAAGAAGAAATGCAGAGCAGGCATAGACACTTCTAGTGCTCATCAGTCCACAATGTACTCCTTGAACAAAGGAGGTGAGGTGTTATCTTACTGCTTGTCGAAGAAAACCAAGATGACACTATTGAAAACTTTATTTCCTACCTACTTATGTTGGTGAAGAGCCACCCACCACCAGACTGTAGCAAAGGTGCTACACCTTATATAATATCTCATGGAGTCAACAACCGTCCCCCTGTTTCAGTTCAAATAAAATGCTTTGATGCACTGTTCATTAACATGATAAATATAATTCAAAGTGTTTCTACTCTGAGAAACACTTTGTTTCACTATGCTTACATGAAGAAATCTTTCTCGAACGCCCCCTACTTTGTGACCTGGTAACTTGATTATACACAAACTGCTGGCAGACTAATTGACAAGAACATAGAAACATGTGTTTCCTCTGAAGATGAGAGATACCGTATCAGATTAGATTTTGAAATTGGCAAAATAGAGGAAACATTCTGCTGAGTTCTCATGGTACAGAAGTTCATTTCTAGTTATAGTCCATGATTTTTCCACCAATTTCATATGAAACACGAAGTAATGCCACTCTTCTTCTATCATATTTTCAAAGGCAAAATGCAATATCCAGAACAATGAATGGAACCACAATTTAACTGTCATGACATCAAAGATAAGAGCCTGGCTCTTCAAAAATTTTTCAACATTTCAATATATCAACTATTTTTCATATATTCTGTGATGCTCATGTTCAACTACTTCAGCTAAAAAAGGTTTATTCTTAGCAGAATATGTACATTCCCAGTGACTTAAACACTGTTCTTTAATCTAATGTAGTGAAATTATTGTTAATGCCAAGTCCAATAGGAGATTCTTTTTCTTGGCTGTAATTCTGCAGGGACCTTAGGTAATGGAATCAAAATCCTGAGCTTTAAACAAGCGCTGGCACAAACCTAGCTGCAGTAACCAGAGCAACCTTAGGCAACGTTGTAGTTACCTGGTGTCTGCTTACTAGACTATCTTTTTATGAGCCTCAGGCAGTTGGTGAATATATATCTTTGCATTAATTCCCACTTAAAGTTAAATTTAATTAAATAAACTTAGGACGCTCTAGTCCTCACCACAAATGATGTGCAGTATTACTCTAACAAAGAAGTTTAGTAGATATTTTCAAACGTTGAGAAAACCCTTGTTAGTGGATATCGCAAATAAAGTAAACACTAATCTTCACTTTCACCTGTATTATAAATGATGTCACTTCATGTATTTGGAATTGGTGAAAAACTTCTGGTTGCCTTCATATTTTATTAAGTCCTAGCTTTTTTCTTTTTATACATGGAAAGTTAAGTAACTTACACATTTCAGCACCTGAAAAAGTAATGAAATGTGGTCTGAGGGTACCCAGCTCTCACACTGAGTTACCTTCATTAATTATTAAAAACAAAACTCAGAAAGAAAGGTAACAAACTTCCGACACTACTGCCAACAAGAAGTTAGGTGTGAGTAAGACTGATCTGCTTTGGGACCTACAGTGTTGTTCTGTCTGAAAGACAGCAGGAGTCTATAATCAGAAAATAAACAGGTCTTAGACAATATACAACTTCTCCAGGCATACAGACATTCCAAGGACTTCACAAAGAATACTCTACGTATGATTAATATGCCTTCCAATACTGCTTATCGAAGTCAAGATGCCTTATTATGCTTTTCACTTGATTAAATACACAAACTTAATTAATTAAATAAATTCTGTATAAGGAAGGTTTTGTTCCCATTGACATACTGGGGGCCTAGCAGGTTCCAGAACAGTTCAGAGCAGGTAAGAAAGAAGACGAAAGCTACTGTCTTCAGAAGAGCATGAAATACTGTGGCACTAATCAATCAGACTTCCGGTGCTAAGGTTTGAGCTGAGTGTTGAGAAAACTTGGCTAATGCAGAAATGATAATGACAGGTTTTGCATTCTTGTCTGAACTGATGCTGAAGCCATCAGCAATCCTGACACTGGTAACAGCCACCTCAGCACTGGGAATAGCAATGCTTGTGTAATGAATAGTTGGTATCACAATCAAATTTCATGAATGAGTCTCTTTCCTAAAGTGCTGGATCTTTCATAGGGTAGCCAGAGGAGCAATGAGGCCATTCCTGAACTCAATTTTGGTTTGATCAACCTGACATCACTACAGCTTGAGCTGCCATTTACACCTAAAGACCTGAATGCTCACTTGTCAATGTCAGCAGGAAAAGAATGACACCTAAGTCTCACCACTGAAAGCTTACTTCATGCTAAATGAATTTGATGCATGCCATTGCTCATGTGGATAGACTAGAATATAATTTCCACTGTCTTCTACTTCATTTTGACATACTGAGCTGACATTAAATAATTTAAATAGAGCAGCACAAAAGCATTTGGAAGGTACTATCATTCAAAATATCTGTAGTCTTAAACTCATACATCCATGCACTCTATGCTACTACTAGCAATTGAAACTATTACTTAAAAAGGACTAAAACAGTATTTAAAAGATAACCTATGACTAAAGCATAAAATGATTAAAACAGTAATTAAAATCCTTTTTAGTTTGTTTGAAATTAATAAAATTACTCATTTCCTCTCTACCTCCAACACTGCTCTATCAAAGGATATTACTTGAAGATTTAAAAACATCTACTGAATGACAGCTCCTTAAATTGCATAAAGTTCAACCATGATAAATAAACACTCAAATGGACAAAGGTTAGCACACAGAATAGCTTGTACTCACCTATTAATAAATATCCTACTAAATTTAGGTTGACAGCCACAACTAAATTAGCAGATGAAGTAATTACTGTATTTGATACTCTATGGCTTAAAAATCACAACTACCAGAGTCTATTTCTGATCTGTCACTACAGTACTCTAGCAAAACTTCATATACCAGTTTCCCAGTTTTAAAACGTGGAGATTTATACACCTTATCAGTCATGTTACAGGGCTTAAGTCAGTATTTCTAAACCTTTAGATTCTGACTGCAAAGTTCTCCATCAATGCTGCAGAAGGAAACACATTAATCTCAGTTCCTTTAACTACCACCAACTGCTTTGCGAACAAGAAAAGATTTCAAGTTGCAGAAGCATTTCCAGTATCAGACAACTATCACCGGCAATATAAAATTCTTTTAATAGAAAAAGAATGAAACAGTAATTCATCTGATGAGCCAAATTTCAGCCTGATGCTTTTATAGGAATAATAAATTTCTAAAAACAGGATTCATAATATTGATGCAGAAATACTGAGACGAACTCAAAACTATTAATGGTGCAAAAGACACCACTTCAAATGCTTTTACCTGTCTGAACCAGTCTTGCTGCTTTGACACACCTACAATTCTTGTATGTATTTATCCCTCTGAAACACAGAACAAGCACATAACACAAAGAGGCCTTTATATATAATGCCATATAATTACCCTTCACATTTCAGATGGTTTGAAAATCTGTGTTTATGAATATAGTTCTGTGATCATGATCCTGTTGACTTCAGTAAGGGCAGAGTCCACCTCATGGAATAAAAAACACAGTAGTCTCTTGACTGGCCTGAACTGCACCAATTGGGCCAATTAGGCCAGCCTTTCTATAAAGCTACCCGAAATATTTGTTTTTAAAAAACTGCACACAACTAGTTTCATAACAGGAGACATAACACTTCTTGCCTTGATCACTTTCCAGAATCATAAACCTCTTCTTTTTTTCTAACACAAACACAGGGAAGTGAAACTACCAGCTAGTCCTTTCCCACAACATGAAATATAATGAAATTTTCTTTGAAAAACTGGGAAGAAAACCCACCAACCACGAGGTACACACCTGCTCTTCATTACAACCAAAATTCTGGTTTAAAGCTAGCAATCAACTCTTTTTTATGACAGTTGAGTATATTAGTGATTCCTTGTTTCCAAATGCAAGTCACTTCATTCTCATTACTGAATAATCAGTAACTCTGCATAACTGTACTATTATTTTCAGTATTCGTGTAAGAAAAACTGAGAATCTAGATTTAGTGAAGCCAAAAAGCTAAATGGCAATTTGCATTCCATACTGTGTTATTAACTATAAATATATTGCTTTGTAGGCTTTATTGATCGAAATCTATGTTTTGCATCTCGTATTTGCACGACATCTAACTTTCTATAAAACACACTGTAGGAAGAATACAATAGAAAAAGGTTAACTTTACTCTTATTGCTCTAGTCCTTTACAAAAAATAATAATTAAAAAAAAAAAAACAAGAAAAAAATGAATCCTTTCACTGGTCTGAAATTACAAGCACACATTAAGCATAAGTTCATTTATTGAAAAGCTGTCTACCTGCTTTTCAGCATGTAAATACTTCCAAACCACTGAATAGCTGTGCAACCAATAATTTGTTGTAGAAAGAAATTCAAGACTGTAATAAGAATCAAAACATCGTATCAATTTGGAAATGTATGTCATGAATAGATTTTAAATATTTCCCCCTCATTTTATATATGAAAACCCAAGAAATTATGTGACTTGCCCTCTCAGCATCTAAAGGAATCTCTTTAAGAATCTCAGAGGAAACAAAAAATACAAAAATTGTTCTTCCTGATCCTTCACATCGATAATCTCATAATGACATAAGGAAAGAGAAGACACTGATGCTCACTTTGAGGCTTTAAAGATGTTTGGTAGTACACCAAAATATATATTTGTAATACACCAATCTGTGCACCACCCACAGACACACAGCGATGCAAAGGGCACATACTGTCCTCTTTTTGTGCTCAACAGTTTTGGTCACTTAAAGGTGACTTCAAGAATTCTGGTATTACTGCTAAACCTGAAAAGGAAATATGCTGTTAAAAATGGAATGCAAATTGAAAAAAAGTGGCTAGTCACTTTTGAACTTACTTCATGATTTCACAATGTTAAAATAAAACGTATCATTTTCCCACCATAGATATCAATGCCCAGTAATTTGTCATCATTCTCAAAAGAAATACAAAACATACTGAAAAACAATAAACAAACATTCTGCTAACAACTATGTTTGTAAACCACCAAGACAGAACTGCTCTGAAAAACTTTTATCTTCATATGCAAATTCCTGAAACACACACACATCAAGCTCATTTACTTTTTCTTCATTTTACAGGCAAGCTTCTAAACATATCCTATTGGTAACAGTTTCTAAGTATGGTCGGAAAAAAGATAATAAAAGAAATCAGGCCTAGTATCCAGAGATGGATTTACACAAATAGATGAAAAATAAGTAGGTGCCTAAAAATTAACATTTTATGTTTCTGATGGTAGAAAAATTTGAATTTTAAATCCAATATTCATTTGAAGCTAAAACATTTATCAGCACCATTTATCAGACTACTTCTTCCCCTGCCAACAAAATCTTTTTTTCAGACATGGTATTCCTTCATGCGCTATTTGGAAGGAAATACTTCCCTGCAATAAAAATTCCTTCTGTATTTTTTTTCACTCCCTTCCAACTTATACCAAACAAGAAAGCATAACAGACATCCTTTTATGGTTAAAAAGATTCTGACCAAAGTTCTTAATGTTCTTGGACAAGCAATGCTCACATTACCACAACACTTTCTTGACTTAACACAGTTTGAAGATGAGGATGATGCTTTCCATGCTCCAGGCTGAACAGATCTGTTAGGAAGACAAGTCCTGACAGATATGCTTAAGAGAATAAGGTCATTGATTAATCAAGAAAGGAGTCCATTAAAATAATGGAATTAATATATTTGTAGATGGTTACTTAACAGGACACTGTCAAGGTATTTTTGTCCATTTTTTAATATTCCCTTCTCAATCAGCATTAATAAATGCTTGGCTCCATAAGTGTCTAGCTTTCAGCATGTTAGAAAGGATTGTAATTAAAGGCTGCATTAAAAAAAAAAAAAAAAAGTAAACAGTCCTGAACTAATAATTTATTTAACGTGATAAACTGAGCACTTCCAAATATTTTGTTTTCCATGTAATAGTTTTGCAAAGATCTGTACACCCTCACACACAGGAGAAACAAATAAATATCTGGAAACAATACCATCAAAGTTTCAAACTAGTGTTTTCAAACGTTTACATGCAGTAAGCTTCCAAAATATTAATCTCAAGAAGAATCTTTTTCATTGTATTTTTCAAAGAATACAAAATTAGAACACAAAGATGAAGAGATAAGACTTGCTTCCAGTCCTTCTCCGTGATTCAAAAAACACTACTGTTTTATACAGCTGTAAATATCTTAATTGAAAGTACATTCCAAAATTGCCTTAATACGGTAATGCAGAGATTATGCATCTTTCCCTACAAATTCAGACTCTTGTTTTTTCTGTCCAACCCCAAAATAGCTTTTGCATATTAAATGAGCAGTTAAGAGTCTTCATATTGAAAACTTACTATTGATTCTTTTAGCTTACATTAAAGAGATTTCCTTCACAGTAACAGCGATGATCAACTCAGTGGAGGAAGAAAAAAATCAGCTGCACCATGATCTACCAAAAATGTTCCCAAATTGATTACTTGCCTAAAGATTTATTTTTAAACCATACAATCCCTTAGACGGGCATTCCCAGATTGAGTTAAACAACACTAATAGATGATTAAGCTGTAGGAAGGAGTTTACAAACAAATTCAATGAAATGCCTTGGTGCTAAGCAAGCGTAAATACTCTACTTGGGCATTCATACCACTTGAGCCAAGTTGTTCTAAAACTTTCTGGATGATGAAAAAGTTTTGAATGTCAGCAAGTTTTTCATTCTAGTGTAGACATACTATAATAATTTTTCTCCTATTTAATTTTGTTTCAGATTCAGTGCATTGGCAAGCACTCTTTTCAGATGCCTCCCCACTCTCTTTGCTCCTTTCCCTGACCCATTTTTAGTCTCCAAAGATAATTAAGCCCATGGAAGGTCTATGAAGATCAGCAGTCAGGTAGAGGAGAGACACAACTGGTTATTCCACCAAATACTGTGACAGGTAAATTCAGTTTGCTATGAATGGCAGCAACTGAGGGGCAAAATACCTAAAACACTTCCCATCTTCTCATGGGATAAATCGCTACACAGGACACACGGGAGAACAAGAACAGCACAGCGTAGAGATTCAAGACGATGAGAGATTAAAACTGTATGAAACAAAGCTTCATTATTTCTACTGCTCACAAATCTGGTGATTTTACTTAAACCTGTATCTGTGTGTGCCAGAAAACTGCTCTAGAAGAGGAGTCCTGCTAAGCACACACACACTTTCTGTGTTGATGAAGAGCATGGCAAAATTAATTACATTTCTTCTTTCCAAATCCCATTTATACAGATCACTATTACAATTTTCCAGGTTTCCTGGGAATGCATCCTTCCAAACCCAAGACTGCAATTTTTTCAATCTTACATGGATCTTTGCTTCTTAATAGGCTTTGAATGACTCTCAGTTATTTTCTATTATCTCTTTGTGCTAGACCTTCTTTTATATTTAGTACTGAAGCACTACATTAATAAAATGCTTATTCATACACACTTACTCACCTTCTTGTAACAGTGATAACATTTTTATATCAGTGGCATATAAGTTTCTACACCATTTTTCCAGAAGGGAAAAGTTAACCCAGCTATATTCACAAAATTCATACATAAAGAAGCCAAGAAAAAGCAGTTCTGCATACTGCAATGCTGCCTCACATGAGTCAGAGAAATAATATATGCCTCCAAGTTGCTTTAATAGGTATAGTCTCCTAAATGTGATACTATCATTGCCTGAAGGCCTGTAAACGGGCCTGCAGTTTGATCACACATCTTTTCAAGAAGGAACTGGCAACATGCGGTAAACAACAAAAAAAAAAGAAACAAAGCGAATAGTTTAGCTATTAAGTTGCTGCCATGCAGTAAAACTGATGCTGCAAGAACACAATCGTAAAATGCCAGTCTTGTTTATTACAAATTCAGTTCCACGGCTTCTTATGAAACATTCGCTATTTCATCAAGAGAATCTCTCTGGTAATTTCATTCCAACATTTCTTTTGTTTTAGGAGAGCTCATAAAGCACTCAGTCCTAAAGCACTGTATTATTAATGCCTCAGTCTTTTCTACCAAACAAGTAATATCCACCTATAATTTCCAAATCTTGAAACAAAGTTTCAACAATTTCTGATTTTATATTAAAAAAAAATAGAACTTGAAAAGGCAGTTTGAGTTGCCATGTGAAAATGAGTATTAATACAAGACAAACTGCTTTTCTGTTCAGTAGCTCTCATGCAGTCAAGGTTAATTACACAGAACAAAGCCCAGAAATTACTGCCATTTTAACAGACTTTTATTGACATTGTCAAAATAAATGATACGCATAAACTGAAATGCATACACAAAGAACTACATTCTACCTAGAAAGGTAAGTGTTCCATTCGTAAACAAAGATTAAACACACCCTTACGAATATAAAACTAAAATTGTACTTAAGTTTAAATATTTCTCACACAGACTGCAAGTCAGATTGTGTGTACTCCGCTCTCTGCTCTTCCATTTATTTGCTTTTCAATTTTTTTTTTTAATAAGTGGAACAGTTACAGTGCTTTTCTTTCATGCAGAACACAGCTCGATTCTGTGAACTTTAGAAAGATGTAACAGAAGTTCTAAGCATCTTCAGAGATACAGTTATTGTCCAAATGTGAAGAGATGTCTTTATTGTACTCAAGACCAGTAAAGAATGTTATAGCAGCACAAGAGCAAGAACCCATAACAGTGGAAAAACGGCCTAGGAGAAAAATCTCCAGCAACTCTGAAGTCATACAACTCTTCCTGCTGACAGGCATGGCTTGTTTTTCCTTCAAGAAAACTTCATCAAAAGCAAACTGGACTTAAACGAGTGCTAATTGTCACTGTGATGAACTGGGAAGGTTAGAGAAAGAGAGGGCAGAGGAAGAACTCTGCTCTGGTTAAAGTCTTGGACAAGCTCTCTACTCACATCTCAGGATTCCACTCTGAATTTGCATACACCTAGCTCGTGTTTCAAGTCCTGTCTGAAAAATAGAGGTCTTTTATCAGATGTCACAACTCCTGTGAACAATGTATTAAATCAGAACTTGTGAGATGATCAGTTACTATTTTGATCTAACCTATGTAGGGAGAAAAAGTGACAATACCTACATGTATGTCAAAATGGTAACCTGGGTATAATTTGACCTACATTTCAAGAGCTTATCTAATCACTTAACAATAGTAAAATGAAAATTAAATAAGATTTATTACTTAAAAAAAATAATGAGTCTAGGTGAAATGAGATAGAAATAATGATTTTTATCTAGGACACACATTATAAATGCTAAACAATGAGAATAATAATTTGGAATGAGTGTGTTTATTCTTTGTTAACCAACACATTGTCCTCAGGGTTTTGCAAATGAATCACTGATTATTTACATACCATCAGTCAGTCATCAGTTTTAGTCAAGACATCAGTCATATTTGTCTAACATTTTTCTACACCAGGAAAGATGTTACAGTAAAACACAGAATATCTGATATCTCCAAATATATAAACACATTCAGTTATATTAAAAGCACATATATTTCAGTAGTTTATTACTTAAGACAACTACAAAAGCAAATAATTAAAATTACAAAATAGGGCAAGAGATGGAACAGCATTATCAATTTAACTCTATTTCACTATTTTCCTTCACCAGAAAGACTTCCTATCGGTATTATACGGGTATACTTAAGCATTACATGTGCACTCCATACAGTTCACTATGCAATTCAAAATCAACATTTAATTCACAGACATCTTTTTGTCCAAATTTTGATGTACTGGTAACCTGTTAAGGCCTAAGGAGTGCACCTTATTGCACCCAGTGAAGCCAAATTAATGCTCCTCCCCAGTGCCCCTTCCCTCCCATGCATGTGCTGTTTGCAATGATTACAGGTCCCAGCACATGAAAGACATACAAGTTGTAGCATGAACACCTAAACGGTTAAAACAGAAACAGAGAGTCAAGAGGTCTACATTTTATTTGTTGTTCTTTCACTGTCCCATCGAGATGCTGCAGACTTTCCTTCAGCCTTCTCCATCTAAAGTCTCCTTCTAAAATAGAAAATACCTACATACACCTTCTGTAAACAAGCAACTACCTTCCTAAACAGAAGTTACTATAAAAATTGAAAGCTTGATAGGAACACAGCACATTATTAGCTAGCAATTGGTGGACAAAATGCTGTGCATTCTTTTGGTAACACGGAAGAAAAAGAGCAGAACAACCTAGATTTTTTTGTATTTTTACTTTATGTTCTATGGAATTATGATTAATGACATTGCCAGTATCAATCAGACAAAAATAAAAGTGATGGATCAGTCAGTCTCAGAATGTTTACTGCTGAGGGTAACTTACAACACATCAAAGCTTTAATATTTCTATTTTTATTTTTAGCTTAAACCTCTAAACCTATAAAACCAAGTAAAAGCGAGTAGTGTTGCACACTCCACTACAAGGTTATTTTACAGACATATATTTTAAAAAACCCCGAAACCTCCTTTTAAGACTGACAGCCATGAAAGGATTTTGTGTGTATCTAACAAAAAAAAAAAGCTACCAATGCAAATCATAGAATTCAAACCAAGCATGAGTAAGAATCATATGAAATCACCACACAGACATACATTCATGTTAGTACTATTCTTTCTTAAGAAGACATAGTCTAGTAAGCTGAAAGCCAGAACAAAAGAACCCTAGAACATTAAACCAACCTAGTCCTTTGTAACAGCAACTGGCACTTTCGCAAACAAAATTTACTTTAAAACCTCAACACATAAGCTGCTGTAGGATTTAAGCCCTGATCTGAAGCCTTAGGCAGAACCCCAGTACTAGAATGAGTATGGCTCATGGCTGTAGGCTCAGCATGGAAATATCCTTCATAATATCCTACCATCACGCTTTATGCACTTCTGTATCTGCAAATACAGATTTGCTGGTTCATGAGTTTTACAGATTATTTGCTACCTTCAAATTCTATGCTCAACAACTTCTCAAATATTTTTTCCTTCAAGAAGAAACAGCAGTGGAGAACAAATGCAAGAGTTTTAAAACCATAGATTTCCAAGATCCACTCCCCAGTTTAAGACCACTGTACATTGCTTGTTCTACATACTATGGGCGGACCATGACAGATAAAACAAGCACCATCATTATGTAATAACCTGCAATTATCTTTATGGCTATTGAATTCCATTCTTCCTATGCAATACATAAAATGCAAATGTAAAGCAATAGTACAAATTACAAGCCCTAACAAGGCAGTAAATCTGAACCAAGTCACGCAACATAACGTGTCTATAAACTTTCCCACCAGATGCAAAAAAGGCTTTCAAAAGCTGCTCTTTTTAACTTACTTTTCTTAATTTTTTAGAAGAAAATTAATGAAAATCCCCCCTATCTCTAGACATATCTGAATAGCAAATTAATAGTTCTACCAAATTTGAGGAGAATTCACAGAAATTGAGATGAATATCGTAAGATTTATCAGTAGATAAATTTATCGGTGGTGGTCCTTTCCTTTACTACTGCATTATAAAAATAAAATGTTTAAAAATAAAGGAACTGTCATCAGAAATACAGTTGATTGGAGATTATGATTCATATTAAGATCATAACCTATAAAAATCATCAGCTGTGCAGAATGAGCTGTTCCAGTTGACAGATCTTATTAACAAAATCTTCCAATAAATTACAGAAAAAGCTGATTTTAAAAAATTGCTTTTGGCTTTCAGCATATGGAGCTTAAGGTGCTCCTAACACTAACGTATTTTATGTGGTTTTAGTGACTAGATGCTACAAACAAGTCAACTTGATCTGGAAAAGTTGTACCAAAAAATTCAGTGAGAATGAAGAGAGCGCTTCTTTTTCCAGAATTCAAATGTAACACATTTTGATCATAAAGTACATTTTTATAGAGCTTTGCTTCCCTTGGTTTGTGGGCAGAAGATATTAAGAACAAAATCATAAAAGAACGGCTAATTAAATCATAGTGTCTGTAAGTATTTCTGCAGCTTCACTGAACTACAGCAATTATCACTTTACTCTTAACTCTCCAATACCAGAATCAGTAGATTCTGTGACAAAACAAGAGCTGACCTATTCTGAAAAACTCTGTGAGCTCAATAGTACGATTACAGTGGTGAGTCCAGCCAAGAAGCACAATACAGTGGAATATGAAAGATCTTCTACACTTTTGCCTATAGTGACAAGTGAAATATCTTGCAAAATAAAAAGCCAAAACAAAACCCCCAAACCTTTACAGCTGACAGATCTTGTGTTTTTAAGCTATAATGAAAAACTAGACACTTAAAATACTTCAGCACCAAAAAAGTCTAGTTTTCTGATTCCAAAACTTTTTAAACTACCAGAATCATTTCAAGACATGAAGACTTTTTTTTTTCCCTCCCCATTTTATTTTTGGCCTCAGTCAATATGTAAGATCCACGGCTTGGAGTTTTGCCTGCTTCTGGCACTCAGCTGCTACTCTGACAATGGCCAACATATCGAGGTAAAGGAGCACCTCCTCATGGGTACTTTGTTATTATTTTCAATGAAAAACATGGACAGCAAAAATAAATTGCAGATTACTGGGCACAGGCTAAAACAAAAGGTTCTAAGAGACAAGCATCAACGACATCTATTACTGATAAATGTCTTCTGCACACAGCTTGTATTTATTTTCCCAGCCTCTAGATCATGCAATTTACTGTCTTCAGCTGCTACAAACTCTGCTCTGTGAGTACTGTGCCAGTACTAACTTGCACAGCCCCACTTCTAATCTAAAATCTCAATGGCTCATTATAATTGTGTCTTATAAAGTTTGCTTTATTAACAGAAGAAATCCAGACAATCTTTGATGATCCAATATTCTGTTTAAGTTAATGCTGGTATAGTAATCAATCTAGTGACAATCATACTGTCATCTACTTCTAAAATTTAAACTATTTGCTCCAAATGCTTGCATACATCTCAAGATAAGGAATACACTGCAGTATGAAATTCAGGAAGTTAACTCTGTGCCTTTGTCACAAATTCTTAAGCAGTATAATATTAACAGCCATCTAAATTAGCCTAAAAGTTCTCCATGTAAAGCATGGTCAGAGTATTGTGAATTATGATAACTGCACATTATTTCAGGATTATCTATTAGTCTTATAAACTTCCAGTTTTGCTATTGGTAATAGAGGTAAAATGCCACCAGGCACAACAGACCTGACAAGCTTCATATGGTGTGCAGGTCCATCATTCCATCCTTTACAACACAAATATGTTTTGGAAGACAGTCAAACAGTATATGCTGCATAACATCCTATGCTCTTTTGAGAGGTAGCTGCCTGGCATGGACCAAAACAGTTTAGTGCAAAAAGATCAAGTCATAACTGAGCTCCACATCGTTCTTGCCACTGACTTTGTGACCTCAACACACAACACATGAGCTGCTAGTTAAGCCAGCTACAAACAAAATCAATGAAGTTTAAAAGCAAAAGAAAATATTATTATTTTTCAGAATATTTAGCTCAGGTTTTTTAAGCAGCATTAAAACTTTTAATACAAGTGTAATTTGTGTTTTGGTATTTGCAGCAATTTAGCACAAACCTTAAATGCTATCAAATAAATCAAACTGCTAAAGCACAACAGTAAAGAAATTGGCCTAGAAAAAAATCTCATTTGACCCTGCATATTACATTTTTGTTTGTTCTCTACTATAGTTAATTACTCAAACATAGACAAGTATTGCAGCCTTTTCACAGTACCTCGAATTTGGTCTATGTCGTAAACAAAAGTTGCAGTGAAGTCTCTTAAGAGACTTCCAAATGATGAAATCAGAGTAAGGAAAAAAACACAAATATGTTCTTATCTTTCAACTTGAACTTGAGGATAAACCTCTTCCATTGACAGTCTTACACACAACTGTTTGGCCCCTGGCAATGTGTCTAGACAATGTCTGTTATTTATTTCAGCTCTAAAAGATACGCACTAAATACAATGGTCATCACAAAAAAAAAGCATCCTCAAAAGAAACAGGTCTGCATTGCGTATTTCCTTTGCACTTCAGTAGTGAGAAATTATTGGAAGGCTGCTGGTCACAGCACCACAGCTAAATTAGTCCTGGTATTAGCTATTCACCAGAGCACAATAAGCAGGTACATACACACAGGAAATAAGTACTTTAAAAGATATATACAAGAAGGTGGTGTTAATCAGGGAATATCTTACTTAGTCAATAACTGAAAAACGCCCATGAAAATAAGAAGAAAAATACCTAAATGTCTTGTTTTTAACAGCATTGCCAGCAACACACTCTGAAATTCACTAATACTGTGCAATCATACAGCAGTCACATAATCAAGTATGATTTTTTAATTACTGAGCTAGAGGTTTTTAATGATTTGTCATTATGATTACGTATGTGCCCCTAGCCAACAAAAACTATCAAGAATGAAACAAAACTACACAGAATGAATGTAGCCAGGCAGCCAAGAAGGTCAGTGGCATCCTGACTTGTATCAGCAATAGTGTACCCAGCAGAATCAGGGCAGTGACTGTGCCGCTGTACTCGGCATTGGTGAGGCCACACCTCAAATGCTGTGCCCAGTTCTGGGCCTCTCACTACAAGAAAGACATGGAGGGGCTGGAGCGTGTCCAGAGAAGGGCAGTGGAGCTGGGGAAGGGTCTGGAGCACAAGTCTTATGATGAGTGTATAAGGCATCTGGGGTTATTTAGTCTGGAGAATTTGAGGCTCAAGGAGGACCCTTATCTCTACTCACAAGCTCAGGTACAAGTACCTGAAAGCAGGTTATAACGAGGTGGGGGTCGGCCTCTTCTCCCAGGTTACAAGTAACAGGAGAAGAGGAAATGGCCTCAAGTTGCACCAGAGGAGGTTTAGGTTGGATATTAGGAAAAATTTCTTCACTGGAAGAGTGATCAGGCACTGGAACTGGCTGCCCAGAGAAATGGTGGAGCCACCACTTCAGGAAGCGTTCATTTGATGTGTAGATGCGGCACTTAGGGACAGACATGGGGTTATAAGTGGTCTTGGCAGTGCTGAGTTAACGGTTGGACTTCATGATCTTAGAGGTCTTTTCTAACCTAAAAAATTCTATGAAAATTTGAAAGAGGTATTTTAGATGTTGAGCCTGTTACCTTTTTTATTACTGAGGCATAAACGGTATCTGTAAAGAGGCAGAAACGTGAACTAGAGACTGACTCTCAAAACGAGTATGTACAGTGAATACTTCCCTTTATAAAATACTGTGGAGAAAATTAAAAATGCTGCAACCAACAGAAAATAATTTAATTCAAAACGAACACACTGATTAAAAATCCAACTGCAAAAAAAGGCAAATGAAAAGTATACAAGGATTTTCCTGAGCCAAAGCTACATTCTTTTCAAATAAGAGAAGCTTAATGAAAGATTTATCATAATAAACTTTGCAGTAGTTTGAGCCATCAGCTTGATTCTGCGGCTGTTTCAACACAAAGTTTTCACTTATATCAAATGGATTTGCATAAGAAAACTATTTGAAAGTGGATACAAAGGTCTACATTCAATTAAAAACCTTTGCATTAAAGTATAACTTTCTAAAAGAAAAAATAATGAATGTGCTTTTTAAGTGTAAGCCAACATTTCTTTTAGAACAGCTCTTTAGCACAGCAAATACACAATGATGCTTTTTCTTTCAAATGTAAAGGAATATGCCAAGAGAAGTTATGAAGACAGATTTATCTGCTGCAGACATTATAACAAGTATTATGTTTCCAACTAAATAAAATCTGAAGAAATTTTATTAGAATAACTGGAGAAATTTTGCTGCAATTTTAGAACTCGAAGAAACAGAGTACTCTGCATTGCTCTTTTAACTATCCTCAGTCTTCTTAATATAATCAGCTATTTTACTTAAAATGTACATACACTTCAACTCAATTTTAAATTTAGTGCCATGAATACCTTTGAAATAACCCAGCAAATTTGCCTCTCCAGTCCATAACAATCCAACTTACATTACACTTTCAAACTTTTATTCTTTATAGGAAAAGTACTGTCACCACAATCAGTACAAAGTTGACAGAATAAGATCTTAGGATTCCAGAGTGTATTCTCAACAACCCCAAAGATTTTGTAACACTACATACTGATCTCGCAGCTTACATCCTCGAACCCGAGTACTTGCTTATGATACAAAGCTTACAGTCATGTTGGTAGTGTGATTACCTACTGATAGCAATAAAAACTTCAGAACAGCATTAGAAATCACTGGGATACCAGGAGTGATTGATTAGGCAAAAATAACGGTCTTTAATATTTCACCAGACTTTAATACAAGTAGAATTAATTAAACATAAAAAAGAAGATGTCAGAGAAACCACAACACAGACTTGAACTTTACAAATCATTACAGGGAAGCTACTGCACGCTATAAGGTTGGCTACAGTCTAGAACATAATTCAAACACTTTAAACTCTGCAGTAAAACATTAAGCTGTCAATACACTTAGAGTCTTCAATTACTGATTGCTCTTCCACCTTTCAGTGTAATATATGAACAATTATTTCCACTGCATCAATAGACACTCTATCAATCATGTACCATAATCCAGCAGGTCCCATCGAAACCAGGATAACCGGCAGCCATGATGGAAAAAACCCCTATTTCATTGCAATACATTAAAGGTCTATTCATGTCGAAAGTCTCATCCAAAAGAAAAAAGGCATGGACAGCTTAAAAAAACCCCTCTCTTTTTTGTTTAATAGCTTTACAAATTTGCAGCAGTCAGAGCACAATTACTTCAACCACCACAGAGTAGTTTCTGATTCTACCTGCTTTTATGTTGTTCATGTTGTCGTCACATGAGATGACATTCACCTAGCTCAAAATACAGGAAGTTAAAGGCAGCAAGGGTGTAAGATCCATGCCTGCTACAAAGCAAGCACACTTGGTCATAAGCAATGCTGGAGCCTAAATCAAACCATTTTTCTACTCTCAACAAATACTCCTGGAATAAAACAATATTTCTTCTCCTATGGCTACTCAGCCAGACTACATGTTACTTTCCTGCTACAGATAGTTAACTTGACAGTTTGCACTGAAGAAGCCTGACTAAGAAAACTAAGGATTTCACTAGCACATTGTCCATCAAGAAAGATCCACTGCTGTAAAAATCCAGGCTATAACATACAAAAACACATTCATTTTAAAACCCCAAAGTGAAGACATTAAGATTCTAGAAATGTCAAAATAAAAGCAGACTGGGAAACTTTGATTCCGCTACCTGCTCTGTGTGGCTCTTCACCTCACACTACATATGCATGCAAAATAAATACATGTTTTCCTTCAGACTAATGAATCACTCAGTACTCAGGATGAACAAAGCTCGAGGAAGAGACTCGTGGAGCACTAATGACTTATCTGCAGTATATAAGCCTTGTTTAGAGAAGATGTTTAGTGAACATGACTGGGAATTGCAGTAAGGAGGAGCATGCTGTCATGCATTAAAGCATAACTCTTCAGAAACAACAGCAGGTTCTGTTTCTATCACGGTGTTCCTATATGATGACAGTTATATAAGTAATACATCACCTTCCAACCTGCAAGTTACCCCAGAAACTGAACAGAGAGGTACAAGACAGCCCTGCAACTGAAGCTATTGAACATATTGCTTCCGCATTTGTCCTGAAATTCTTGACTCATTTAAAATTCTTCCTGAAAAATACGGCACTTGGGAGTTCTGGCAGGAGCAGACATACATTCAGGAGCAGACAGTTCACATCATACATTCTCATTCTTCTTTTTCCCACAGTCTTTCAGAAACAAATCCCAACTATCTCCTGCAGTCTAGGTGAACTGTTGCTGTGTCCTGCTTGTAACACCAACCTTCCCCAAAAGGTCTTAGCCAAGCCTCTTACATCTGACTAGAAACATTCCCATTCAATGAGATGAAAAAGCCCACTGAAAGACAGCAGCTGGGGGAAGAGCTGCTACTTATGAACACAGGATAAACTGAAAGTAACTGCATATTTTTGAGAAGCAACTCATTACTCAAACAGAAAACAATCTACAGAAGGCAGAAAGATCATAGGATTCCCATCTCAAACTGCCATCAAAATTTCAGTCAAATAGTTGTGCCTGCCTTTATTTTCACGGTTTGTAGCTTGAGACATCTTATTTGGTGAGACACTGGAGACTCACAACTGCAATTGTGATCTAACAATAGCTGAGGACAGTTCTAACAATAAGATGAAGAAGAGGTAATGGAATCCACACTGACAATTTCAGCTCAACACATTAGTTTTTACAGATTAAGTAGCTGTTCCTCTTTCCAAATGTTTAAAAGTAAAAAGCTGATTAAGAAGGCAGACGTGGTTTACAAAAAAGATGAGTGCTGGCAACATCAACTGACTCAAACCTTGTCTGCAGTGGAAGTTCTGGCACTTCGTTCTGACAGTCATGATAGACAGAAAAACCAGATCTCTCACTGAGTTCTCTAAATATAGTAACATTGACCTAATGATGGGCTTCCACAGCAGCTGCTTCAAAGAGAGACTGTCCCCATGCTGTGAAAACCACTAATTTCAAATTCTTCCATGATGGTAGTTTGTCACAAATTGCTTTTTCTGTTTTTATTTCTCGTCTTATCATAGAAATAAATGTGCTTTTTTCCCCCCAACTCACAAAAACACTTCATAGTTCTACTTTCAAAAGCATCTGGTCAAATTCGTGTTCATTGTGAACAATGAAGCAAAGTAATCACTGAAGCTTTCAGTTCAAGTAACCAGAATTTGCTTTCATTCCCTGTTAAGAAACTGTATATTTAGTTTGCTTTTCTGCTTCTACTACCAAGACTACTGGTACAATTGAGACTGTTCATTAAAAATCCCAACACTGACATGTCATGAAATTCCACAGACTCACATAAAAGATCCCACTAAAGTGGCACACAAAACAACAGTATGTCCAATATCACCTTTCCAAAACATAATCCAATCAGATTTAGAAATGGCGATCTTTCAAACTCTAGGAGAGCAGGAAGGCAGGAAAGTCAAAATAATTACTAAGGAGACTGCAATAATTCACACTCTTTCACAAATACTGTCAACTTAGACAGTAATTTTACCTTGAGAAGGTATGTAGGAATATTGCTGAAATCAACAGGCAACTTCAAGAGGAAGCGAGCTGAGAATTCTCCAGTCTGTGGAAAAAAGGTAACATTAATGAGACCTGGTAGTTAAAACAGAACCACAAACATTCAGAGGATTAAATACTATCCAGGAAAACATCTAAGAGCTCATACCAAAGAGAAGGGTTGAGATTTAAAACAAAATTGCCAAATAGAAGTACTGGAGAGGAAAAAAAAATTACAGATTTCACAGGTGTCATATGAAAAAACACCTTAAAAACATTAACCATCACTGCCAGTAAGTCAACAGCAAAAAGTAGTTAGAATAAAACAATGTGCATGACAAAAAATCAGACTATATTATGTTACGCCCTAAATATAGATGTATCTTGGCTGTACTCATTTCCGGACAAAGGTCTGGCGAGACCTGCAAAGAGTCTAAAAGCAAAGCTAAAAACCTGACAAACTGATAAGAGCATATAGATAAAAAAGAGGCATCTTTACAATCACTGCAGATACACGCAAGAGAATTTGTGTTTAGAAAGGCAAGCATGTATCAAAAGTGTCCTCTGAATAAACTTAGAGGAAAAGCGCAGAAGCAGAGGTTTTAAATACTTTGTTTTCAGAATTATGTAACTCTAAACACCTAGACAACCGTTTACTGAAAATTTGCCAAGTGTCCCATACACATTGCTCTTTTTTACGTATAAAGGGTATGTGAAGGAAATGGAAAGGATTTCCTTTCTGTTTCATACACTTCCTTAAAGCCAGACTTTGTCCACCTGGTTATGAAGCAACGAAGTTAACTGTTTTTTAAAAACAAATGCCTGCCTGATTTCCTCCATATTTATTTTTTGCTACCTGTATTTTTTTTAGTTCAGTAAAGTAGCCACACAGCAGCTATATGTAGTAGGTAGGATGAACTAGCAGTAAAGAAAGTGTTAAACATCGATTTTATGCAATTAAGTACAAAAAACTGGGATAATTTGAGACAAGCTAGCCAATTTGTCAGTGCTAATTTGTTTTTTAGTCTATCTAGCAGGCATGAAGACATAACTCATGCTATCTTTAAGTCACTAAACAAGAAAAAACAAGATCTGGAATGAAACTGAAATCTTTCCAACGGTACCTTTCAAGTTATATCATTTGCCAAAAGAGTTTGTGTGATGCTGGGCTGTAAGCTACCCTTATGTCAGCTAGCTAAGAATTGCCCTTAGGTTTGTCTCTGGTAGTCACACAAAATAGGCAAAGAAATTGCTCATAGAAACACTACGCAACAAAAAGTGAGTGTATATTAAAGTCCAACTGTGAAACCTTTCCTGATGACACCACTTGTGAGGAGAGATGCCAACTTTCTGTTGCTGTATTACTGACGTATGCAGAAAAATCACCAACTTCTTGCGTACGTATAACATGAAGACTGCTACAATGACAGTCAGGTCCCTCACTTTTTATCCAGAGTGAAATCCATATTACAGATAGTGCTTCTCTTCTGGACTTTCAAAAAATGCCATACAACATTTGTCATAAAATCCAGAAAATTATTTTTTGTATAATACCAAGTCTGATGAACTGTGATGGCCACTGAATAGAGGAACGGCCTCTGACCAATGCTGCTCTGATCATCAACTGCTCCAAAAAGTCTAAATCTTTCATGTAATTCAATCAAGATTATTTTGCAAACTAATACTTCCAAAGGTGCTCTGGCTGGACAGGGAGCAACCCCTGTCCATGGTGCTCACCTCCCCAGCCCCAACCAGCTGGGTACAGGCATCAGGTCAAGACAGATGAATTTCTGGCCACAGCCTTGTGCAATTAGATTTCAAATGGGCTCCTGCATCCACTGGTACTCTGCCAACACGAAGCTAGTAAGCTAGAAATTAGTTCGTCAATTTGTCATATATCTTGGAGACTTGCACTTCAGGAAACTGGAGACGGTGGAACAACGGTGTAAGAGCAAATTTCTGTTCCATTTTGGGACACAGCGCTGAATTCAGGCCTTCTCTTCAAAGATTTTTTAACCCATGCACCTAAGATGATTGCTTTCATAACACTGTGCAAGGCTCATTCTTGATTATTTAAGAAATCTGCTGAACTATATTGATCCCTGAGAGACAGCACCAACATGAATTTCAATGACTTCTAGGCAGAGGAGATAAAAGGCCATTTACCTCCTGCTTTTTAGAAAAACACTCCTTTTTGCTGATCCTTGAGGCTAACAAAACAGTTGTAAAGGACAGGAAAAAGAACTACACAAGTTAGTTTCACAGTTTTGTTTTAGGACACTAATAAACAAGCCTCTGTCATGTATAGCAAGTTCATAGAATCTTCAAGACTCTTAAGAGTCTTCTTGACAGAGAATGAAGACTTGGAAAAAAAGCACACACTATGGAAAAACCTAAAACAACTCTGCAATGATGAAAAGGATTTGACTCAAATTGTATTTAAGACTTATTTTACTGGAAGATTTTTAATTAAGACAGCATTTAAAACTAAAGAAAAGAAAGCTCTTTATTCAGTTACCGAAGACTGAGAAAAGACTCGGAAGGCTTGAATAGCTATGTCTTTCCTCTCAAAAAGGAAGAAAACCCCTAGTTTTCTACAATCTTAGTAGAACTTTCGCAACTGGCAAAAACTATGATAAAATCTCAGTACAGTTCAGAAAGTCCTCTGCACTCCAATAAACCAGTCTGGTGAAATGTAGAGATACAGCAAGTTGTTTGTGATGCAAGCTATGGACAATAACATTTGTGAATAAGTTAATTTCAATCAAATACTCTGATCTAAAAATATTTAAAAAAAGAGGTATGAATTTCTTTGACGAAGGAAATGCAACATGAGTTCAAATTAAAAAAGCTTAGATGACTTGTCTAAGAAAAGAAAACAAGATGAATGTGTGAGTTGTAAAGTAAACATCCTTGCATCACCTGTAACTAAAGGATGATTGAAGTGACATAAAGTTGAGTTCTAGGCCTTGATAATAGGAGTGCTGAATTTTCATCAGTTTTCAGACTGCACCTATTTCAGAAGACACTGCTTCTGAAGGGCTGCTTATCTTAAGAGTATGCTATTTCTGAAAGCAAGAGGGAAACAAGTTCATCATAAACACCAGTAGATATTTCCTGACATATCTTACTCCAAACTTCCTATGAGAAATATATTACCAGCAGAAAAAACCCTGATTTTTGCAAAGCTTACTCTGTGGCAGAGATTGATTTTAAAAAAAATCAATTCACACAGTAACCAAGATGTCTACATTGCCAATGGCCACCTCTTAGAGATGGTATATACAGAGTGTTTCTATACAGCATAGCACATTTCCCATGTGGGAATACGGGATATAGGTTCAGGAAACAGATAAACCTGTTTAATGTCTGACTGTCATATGACTGTCCCTACAAAGTCACTGCTCTGCCCATCTTGCCTCCTCTTGCAAAAAATTAGTTGGCTTAGTTTTTCCTCTCCAGTTTAGGTTCCTGGAACAACTCAGCTTAGACAAGTGCAAGAGAGATACTGGCAATTGCAGCTACCAATTAAATCAACTCAATAATAATGTGGGAACACACCCTAATACATCCTACCCCTAAGCAGGCTGGTAGGCTGGCAGGGTGTCATATCAACTCTGTTATTCTGCCTCTCAAGTCTTCAAAGCAAACTTGAACTTCCACAGTAACACTGTACCGTGCCCTCTAAACAGCACAGGCTTTTCAAAAGTTTCGAAGTTTTCACCTATAAACCAAATGAACGAACAGCAGGTTGAAAACCAGTTCTCACCTGGAGATCTGGTTTAACCAAGGTAATGGAATACATACAGCAACATACCAAACTGGGAGTATAGAAAATGAGCTGGAGTCAAACAGGAGTTTTCTCCATTGGAAACAGAAAGCATGGAGATGGACAGAAAGAACTTAAGCTTTCCAAAGCAAGAGTTGTATTTGCTAAAAGTATTTTAGGTGAAGTAAGAGCTTACCCAGTTGTTTTTTTTGCCAGCATAGATTTCCATGTTTTCTCCATACTGGGGCTCCTCAAGTAAAGTCTGATACTCAAACATGAGACGAGAGCTCTCCCGTAATCGGCTGCACTGAAATTGGTGATACTGCTGCACAAGCTCTTTCACAACAAGCAGGAGGCATTCAGGGTTTGAAGGATTCCAGGAAGCTAAATTCTGTTGAGTAGAAAAGAACAAAGACCAAAATTGTTTACAGCAACAAAAAGACAAGCAATCCCTCTTCCATACTGATACCAGAGGCACATACGCATGTGGAACTTTTGTGACAAAGCTAAACCATAACATTAAAATACAAGGGTTCGATCATGCTTTGGAAAAGAAACAGGTGAACAGCAGAAGCTTAATGTCAAATAGGAGACCCACCACAAAACTGATAACAGGGCTACTAACAGGCTTATAAGGCCCAAATTATCACTCTATTCTTCCACAAAATTATACTGTTGAATCTGAGAATCGGTAAAGTTTGAACTAAATTAAAACTGATAAGCAACACAAAAGGATTAGGTGAGTAGAGCCTTGCACAGTAACTGATTCGAAAAGCAGTCAACCAAGTCAATATGGTGAATTAACACCAACTACAGAAACTGCTCTGTTCCACTATCTCAAATAGTGGCTACATTCACAGTGGGAGAGCAAATGGGGTCTCTTCTATTCTCTTGCCTCGACCTTCTGATTTATTTCACCTTAACTGTCTCTTCACTAGAATAACCTTGACTCATCCCCTTAACATAAATGTCACCCATATACTGAAGTCTCTTCAACATGCCTGGCAGAAATTTTTATGAGAGGTTCACTGTGTTTCAAGAAATACACCTAACAGAAATAAAAATGAAAATACAATTAAGGTAACTGTATCAGTAGCACAGCAGCAATGTTATCATTCCTATAATTGTCTTAGATCAATCTTCTACGCACAGTAAGTTTTATTCAGGCAGTATTTGGTGTTACAAACCACACCTAATAAGACCAATGTTGCGTGCCTGCATCTATGTCACCAAAAATGGACCTATGTGAAAGGCAAATCAGGACTCACCCTGTAGTCCATGCTGTTAGGACATGAGACAGCACTGATTGAAAATACTTAAGTGCTCAAATGCTTTGCACTTGGATCTTCAAGAGGTTTTCTTGATACAACCTCAGATCATGTTAACACAGTGATGTGGCTTCTGGTGAGCTTTGAGTAAAAGCAAAATAAATCTGCATTTCAGAGAATCATGGAATGGTTTGGGTTGGTAGGGACTTTAAAGACCATGTAGTTCAGGGGAGGAACACCTTCCACTAGACCAGGGTGCTCAAAACACTTTTCAACACGGCCTTTGACACTTCCAAGGATAGGGCATGCACAACTTCTCTGTGCCACCTGTTCCAGCGCCTCACCACCCTCACAGCAAATAATTTTAATTTACCCTATTTCAATTCAAAGCCATTAACCTTTCTCCCATCACTCCATGCTCTCGTAAAAACTCCCTTTCCAGTTCTCTTGAGGGTCCATTTAGGTACTAGAAGGCTGTAAATCACATAGACATTTGACAATAAACTAGCTGCAACAGAATTTTAAATTGCATGAATTGTACAGTTAAGAAACTCAGAACTAGCACAGATGTCTGCATTTTACAACTAAGTGAGGGTATAATACAGTAGCTTCATAAAATCTCTTATCCATATTTGTATTCAGTGTAGTTAGATGGCATGTTACTTCTTCCTGTTAAGTTGCAGACATTTCATAAACAAATTTATATTCTGTGTAACAACGAAGGTAATAAACACAAGTAATAAACACAAGCAAACAGGTTGCACAGAGAAATTGTTGAGTCTCTGTCGTTAGATATACTCAAAACCTGACTGGACAAGGACCTAGACAGTCTGATCTATCTGATCCTGCCCAGGCAGGGCAGCTGGGCTAGTGATCTCTATCTAAAGGCTCCTTCCAACCTCAGCTATTTTTAGCTTTATGAAGAGGTTTAAAAAAGGCTCAAACTGAAACAGGATCTTAGTAAGGTGAGACTCCACAGTTCTGGTCTGAAAAGAAATCAATGAGCTTATGTACAAATTTTATTTCCTCATACCCTAGAAAGGCAGATAGAAAGCCTAATCAGTTACTCACCAGGCATTATGCTTCAGCTCTAGAATGAAATTTACTTGTAGACTGATCTCTAACTATAGTGGCTATTTTCATTAAAAAGGGTTATAACTTATTATTTTCTGCTGACTTTAGATATGTCCCTAGGGAATAGTTTTATACAGACTTCAGTGTATGTGTATTACGGCTTAATAATTCAAGCATTTATCTTCCCACAACTTCGTATTTTTTTCCCACTGAAGTAATATATATGAAGATGTTACAAAAGTCAATTTCTCATTTTCAGCATCATCACTTATAACAGTCTTAATTTGTCAGTGAAAGCAACATGAAGCATGTATTGCTGTGTTTTACATGCGTGAACAGCAACAGGATTGGACTGTACTGCTATTCTTCTGCTCATTCTGATTCTGTTAGAAAGGGCTGCTCAGCATGGCTAAAAGGCTATCCTCGAACCTCCGCCTTTTCAAGTTACCCCAGTGTCACAGACTTCACATTTGACTATAGCTTGATGTAAAAGTACTTTGCTTCCAGACAGTAGGAACACCTATAAAACAGGAATATTATCACTGCCACGTCTTAAAACACAAACTACGTTCCAGAGGAACTGGTGAATTGGAGACATACTAATGCAATTCATATAAGTTCCTCAAGTACTACAGAGTGACTGAAAGCCTTGTTCTACCTTGTCTGCCACCTGCACCTGGTGAAAACTTGTTTGCAACTTGAACCCATTTAAGCTTTCCAATTCTACAAAATACTAGAGAAAATCTGTCAGGTAGACACCATCTTCTAGAAAACACATTTTCTATGATGCAGTCTGAAAGCAGACTGCATATAACCTTAAATTTCCTGTTCCCAAGCTGCTGCTCAAATGAAGTATTTCCAGAAAGCCAGAGGATGTAATATGCCAGTACGTATTGATATCAGCCAGACAAGTGGGAATAACCTTTCCTCCTAATGACATTGGTATAACACAATAGAAATGTTCTGTCGAAGGAAATGACCAACAGTATTTTAATAACTGACCTAAATGCAACTGAACCTTTTGTTTTCTAAATAATGTTACACTACAGAACAAAAAAAGAGCAAGAGGAAATCCATTGTCATTTGTGCAGCACAGAGCTGAAGTAGTGCTCTTTTCAAAGAATTCCATAACACTGTATCAAAATAGTGTTCATTTTGTATTGCCTTAAAGCTACAGGAATTAAAATGAATGATTTGACTGTAAGATCCTTACTAAACACCTTTCATTCAGCAACTTAAGTTTCAAAGTACAAACTGGTTATAAAAACAAATCACCTGAAGAACAGTTCAACTACCCACCCAGGACATACATGAATTATAATGGATTCTGACTGACGAAAGAATAAACATACAAGAGCTACACAAATTTTCTGAAACACAAGTTCTGATTTATATAAACCATTCTTAGCTTTAGAACTGTATTACTGCAGTGCTTGTTATTTGGCATTTGGCCACCACATTTCCATCCATTTTGTTAACTTTGCAGAAGGGCTGTACTTTTCAGAGGATCTAAACTCATAAATTTTAACACAAACACAACTGAATACAATGCTATGTTTACGTACGAAATTTCTTTTTACATATCTTAGTGTAACTTATTTGCCCTAAGCACTAGGTTCAGTCACCTGAAAATACTTTTAAACAACTTTACTGTAAAGCAATTTCAACAGAATGTCAAAACAGGCATTATATTGTTTTCAAACAGCACCTTATTTAATCTTCCTTCTATTTTTGAAATCAGAGATAAAGTAAACAACTACCTGTAAAACACACTGTTGAAATCTAAGGCAGAATTTGATGTATCAAGTTTACCCCTTTTAGAGTGTCCACACTGCTACAATTTCAGCATCATAGAGATTCTTCTGAGGACACACAATTAGTCATTTTAGTTGATGAAAGTAGTGTCCCTGAAACAGTAACTTGACTTTCTTCTTTAGAGGTCAAGGATCTTCTAAGTAAGATTTTATTTAGCAATGCAGTATTGTATTCACAATTAGACTTTGGAAATCAGCAAAATCTTAAACTTGCAGCAAAAAGAGTAGTAACCGGTGTGCCTCATTTTCTGATTTTTTGCCTGAAGGCTGTATTCCGGCTCTAGCCAATCCAGCTTTTTAAGAGACTGTATTTAATAAGATTTAAAACATTAGAAGAACAGAGTGAGCTTCTGATGTTTGTGTTTAATGGCTTCAAATTCTGCTACAAAACTCAGACCTTGTGTAAGTATTAAGATCTGATGCAACTTCAAGATTATGAGGTTTAGTTGTTACAACTTTAAAAAACCCTTGGAAATAAGAGCACAGATCACTGAAGCCAAGAAAGTATGAAAAACCCAAACACAGAAATAACAAGCAATTATGCATATAGAAAAAGACTTAATGCTTTCTGTGGCTTATATCAAAATCTTCTTCTGCCTTGCTCACAAGTCTATACATTACCATTTTACCAAAATCACAGGCATTCTGAAAAGAGAGGGTTTTTTTCTGAATTTGCTATAAAGTTGTGAATAAAATGAATTTTATAGAGAAAAAGATGATCACAGTGACTGGGGTATTGACAGACTAAATTATGTATTCCACTCAGTAAGCCCTGTCTAATTTGAAATGAGATTTCTGCAGACTTTCCAGAGTTAATAAAATTTAACAGAACAATCATTAATGCATTTAAAATAAAAAAAAACCAGACTTGGATACAATCCCTTGCCTTGTTTGCCAACAGATATCTTTAAATGAACTCTGCAGTGCAAACTCTCAAAGTTACTCAATAGTTAGCCAGTTAGACTGAAAGTGGCCCACTGTACAACAATATGCAAGTATGAATCAACCCAAACTGCATCTGCAACTAGTTTTGCATTCATGCTGATCCCACATGAAGGCCTACATGCACAACTCAGATTGATCAGCACCATCATTAATGCTACCATTTTTTCAGCCTGTCATTGAAGAATTACCTGTCATTTCTAAGCACACAGATGGAGGCTCAATTAAACAATTCTCTTCTGTCTAGACACTGCTTGCATGTCTCTCCATGACCTCCACCAACACTAGGAGCAACTTCATGCATCAGCTCTTAATTTCAACCTTTTAGTTTTCAATTCCAGCAATTTTTTATGGCTTTGCCATACTGCAACTTGTGTAACATTCATTTTCTAAAAAGATCAATTGTTGCCTCATCTTAAGAAGTTTCAGTAGCAGTTTCAATAGCATCCAAAGATGACTGTATATTCTCATGGACACAGAAGTCTGGTAATGTCATCTGTGAGGACTGGGTAATGCCCATTCTTCCAGTTAGGGAATGAATGAAAAATGATCTACAGGAATGAATTCAAAATGGCCTGCAGAAAAAGTAATGGAATGAGAACATCCATATGATAGAGACCAGACTCTATAATCATCACTGCCCACACAGTTGTAGCTACTGCGATACAGAAGATGGCCAATAACTATTTACCTATCCATTAGTAAGCAATTCAACATAAGGAAATTAAATGCTCCTTTCATGGCAGAAGTTTCCCTGGATGACTTTTTCTATCATGGGACAAAGTTTCAGGACAAGGTACTCAAAAAACCAGTTATCTAGACCTAAAAGTGGTTAACCAACAGCACGTACATTCACTAAGTCTGCCCTCTAGCTCATGCTGTGTGGCAATAGGAATGGAAAAATAGTATTCAATTATTATACAGAGATTAATGGCCCACAGGCATCCATCAAACTGTGTCTACGTTGGAGAAATCCAAGTGATTCAGGAGATCTGTTCTGATGATCTGCCAGGTATTAAGTTAAACAATCTCACCAAAGAGCACTGATTTTCACTAAGAAGTATAACCCCAGAGATTTTGTCAGGCTGCAAATTCAGTCTGTGAATTCCCTGGCTCCTGATCCTGTCTCCTGACAGAAGTTGGCTGCATAGTAGGTGAACAGTTTGATAGGGAAAGGTTTTTCGACAATCAGACATGACCAAAGAGTTGAGAAAACAAATTCACTTGAAGTTGGTATAAAAGGCAGAGTAGAGCTGTTATAAGGCCACCCACAGAGTGCAATTTCAGACATTTCAACAGTAACTCATTTAAATGAGCGCCAATGACACCAACTGGATTTCCAAAAGACACAAGGAAAATCTGCACCCTCACAGTATCAGTTCTAGTGAGATCTTACAGGTGAGGCAAATGAAAAGCCCCCAACAAAGTAACTTCTCAGGCCTATTAGAAGACATGCAGGGTTTAGCCTTCTGAAGCTGCCATACTACTCAACTTCTGGCAAAGAAACCACATTTAAATTTTGTTCTGGAACATTTCGTGCTTTGTAGTCTTTCCTTTATCCTTCCAAAAAAGCTAATCAAGAACCTATGCAAACTACTAAGTGTCCATGATTACCTACTCCCCATTTTTTTTCACAATACAATGGGCCTCATGTTCCATAAAGCTGCTAATTCATAGACTCCTTCACAGGTTATTGCTTATTTCATAACTCCAGGCAATGTCTGCAGCAAAATACAATTCTACACTATCAGAAAGGAAATACAGTAACAATTTCTAATTGATTTGAAGTTGTTTTTCTTTGAAATGTGTTTAAATACCCAGGTTGCCAGAATATCTTCCAGGAATGTGATTTTAAAGAAGACAGATTGTAACTGTTTTTCCTGGCTATACTACAGGAAATAACAGCAAGATCTTATTTTAAGTTAGTGTACTTTTATATTTCTAAGCAAGAAATTAACTTTCATGAGAAAATGTCAGTAAACAAAACCTCCCAAGCCCGTAACAGTGGTAATGCATTTCTATAGCATCTTTCATCCAGAATTATCATAAAGAATAATGTTAAGTACAGATTTGCATTTTGTTTATATCTCTGCACACCACATGCACACAACTTGCATCCTACAGTGGCTTAAAATCAGTACCAATATAAGTTTTGACCTGAAATGAGAAAGATCATAGTGTGATAGCACTCATCCTCCACACAAATACAGAGGAGATATTGGTCCAGTGGTTACAGCATTAGCCTAGAAACTGGCATATCTGGTTTCAGTCCCTGCTTTGCTGCACTCTTCATAGGCCACCACAGGAAAATTGCTCACAGAAAAAGGCACAGGATAATTATCTACCATATGCTCACATCTTTCTATCAACAGATATTTTTCACAGTATTTGCAGGGATGGAGTGTTACAACAACTTCAAAGGCTTCAGTTTCTTAGCAGCCAGCACTTAAACATCCTACAGGCTGCAGCTTCAAATCAATCACTGTAAACCTACATGCCATCTACTTGTCATCTTGTTTTCACAGGTTCTTCATATCCCTCTCCCCCAAAGCACCACTGGAACAACTCTCTGGAGTGATCTTCTTGAAATGATCATTTTTGGGCCCAAGCAAACATCAAAACTTAACATTTCAAAAAACAGTTCAACTCTGGAGCACTTCTGTCATTGCAAATACAACCAAAGAATTTACAGACCTCATGTGTTCTACTACTGTGAACACTAGATAAAAACGTTTCCACGAAGCAAAGCTTGGGATTGTCAGTATTTATTTTAATTTTTATTTTTGTCAAGAGGTCATGAAAACTGGATACAGAAATTAGAATAGCTTACAAACACTTAGTTGAAATCCCAAATACCTTGAAGGCCTTGAATTAGCAAGAAAATACAGAGCAGGAAAACAATATAATAAGAAATTAATTCTGCTTTCAGAAAAGCATCTTATGTCTTGCACGAAATTATTTTCCTTTTTCCTTCCACTGGTTACACAGTGTGATTCTTGATAAATGATCCAATACCAAAGCAACTCTGTAAGAGATCCCAGAAAATCTGACACATGCAGAACATTCTTCTACATTCACCTAGAATAAATGCAACACAGCCCCTCAAGTACTGTTCACCCAAAAAATGAGTAAACTCAGCTTCCTAGGGTTCCTACAAACTTCTTCTATTCCCTGCTGTAGGAGCACTTAAGAGACAGCTGATTTTGGTAAGTTAAGGGTGCTCAGGAAATTCAGAATCTGCGAAGCCAAGCCCAGGAGAACATTTTTATGCTGTGTACTCTTCCTGAAAGAGTCTGCCTGGTTCTCCCACAGAGCTCTCTTAGAAGATAATCAGACCCTTAAAAGCTACAACTGCCTACTATCTAATTAATCTCCTGAAGACTTGGCACGCATAAGCATTTCTTGTCCTACTTTGCTAAGGGATTAGAGCAAGTTTTGTTTCTTTGCAGACCTCTCAGCACACCTCTCTCAGAAAGCAGATGATACCTTTACCTGATCCAAGAGGGAATTTCTTAATTCCCTCAGCATGTAATAAATTCTAGGTTAGTGAATCCAATGCACTAATCGTTAGTTAATCCACATGAATACACTGCACTTTTTTCCCCCGGGATTTGGCTACCAGAGGTGTACATATTTAACTAGACATGGCAAGTAAAAGGAAAAAAGCATGAAGATAAGAATAATTCCCCCACAAGTCATAGGCACATGCATCTCTCACCCAAAGACTCACTTACCATGCCTTGACGGCAGTGTGAATAGGCCTCAACTCCTCAGACCTTCAGTGGACCAGAGAACAGACCACTGTTAATGCTTTACCTCAAGAGTCCCTTTCAAATAGCAAGTCTTTCACTCTTATCAGCTCTTGTGGTTTTTCCTTTCCTGTCAACACAAGTAATTTTAGCTACAGCAAAAAGGCAGAACCTTCACAGCTAATGTTTTGGACAGCATCCACTAACAACCCTTGAGCGTTTATCGTTGGGTGGCACATGCAGAACTGTTTTCTTCTTACCATTTTCCCCCTCCCAAAATCCCACAAATTAGAATTAATGTATAACACAATGGATCTCACTGTCATGAGAGCAGTATTGATGTCTTTATTTTCACATCTGTACTACAAGAGGGTTTATAAGACCTTGGAAATACAGTCCCTAAAGAAAATATTTACAGAATACCACTACGTAAATCATAAGATACTGGAAATCAAAATTACTTCTCTACCACACCAGAAAAATTACTGCAAATTAGTTATCCCTTGTCAAAAAACCAGCATGAGAACACTCAGTTGGCTCCTTTATGAAAGTAAAAGCTGCATCTCTGGGAAGATGGGTATTTGGCAGAGTTCATGTAAAACTGCACAAACACTTACACTGCACACAAAAGACTCAAGATGCTGACTAAATTTGAATTGTATTTCTGCGGTTATCTCTAAAAAAGAGCAGATATGCCTGAGGAACTGAAATAGAAGATAGCAAGGAAACACAGACATAAAAGAATGTAAAGAATGAGTAAAACAAAGAGAGGTTTTGAAACAAATATAGGCTGAAACTTAGACCAATAAAAAGGAAAGAAAATATATCTTCAGCCCTCTTCCATTTGGGGAAATGAATAGATCTTTTGAAAACCATCCTGAGTGCAAAGATATTTATTTCTTTGCCCCAACAATATTTTCGGAAGGAAAGAACCTTCAGGGTACCAAACTTAAACTAATTTAATCGGAGAAAAGTACTACTATAAATTATAACAGATTTCACAGTCCAGAATGAAATCAAATAACAAGCTGCATTATTAGACAGAATGACCATTTCTAACTGACCTTCTGTAATCAGTTAATTTAGAAGTTTTTTCTACTTGCATATTCATAAGCAATGACCAACTTCCTTGACAGAAAAATTGATTATAATAGCACATCAACGTGAATTCAATGAGTGTACTACACAGAATTTAAATGTATTCTCAATTCAGGAAGACTGTCCTAGAGTCAGTCTTTTCTCTCAAAAAAACCCACCCAAACCCAAACCCCTTGTAAATGTGTTTCTAAAAAGCTAACAAGCTGTTGCCTTCAAGACATGCCATTTCTGACTATTTCTAGAGTTCTTGTAAGGAAGTGGAGTGTATTGTGACAGTAACATCACACACAAGGGCCAGAATCCTTTCATTTTCCGCTAGTTTCTCTAATAATACTTTCCCCACCATTTTAAACAAAACATTGCTCAAGTAAAGTATGATTACATATTAATAAACTGAAGCAAAAAATAGTCAGAAGTACATTACCAGTTTGCTGGTTTACGTTACAGAATTATAAATGCCAACACATTGTCATTGTACTCCCAAACTTCCACATAAAAGATGTTCTGCTTTCTTATGTCTGGCTTGGGATATCCAACTTTATATATTTGGTATGAACTATGGCTTGAAAGTGAATGATTTGCTGGAATTCATTATACCACCCTTACCACTAGCAAGGACTGTATTTCCTGCAAAGGAAACATATGCAAGCATAAACATCTTTTTCAGCATTTTACATTAAGGATTTCAACATCCTGGTTATTCTGGTCCAACCTTCTGGCCCATCTAAATCTATAACCATGAAAAATATGGCCAAACTCATATGACAAATGAAAATCATCTTTATTTTTTCCTAATACAATGCTATGAATGGAAAACCACAAAATGTTTCCTCCTCCTATTTTACTAGTGCACAATGATTTAAGTCCTTCATCACATGCACTTTAGTTAGTATGGCAGAAAAAACATTTTCTCCCACTCTGCCATCCTTCAGCCAAATGTCCATGCACATTCCCAATGTTCTCCAAAAACTCATCTTTCCTGGACTGAAATACTATATTTTAAAACCTAATATTCTACATTTTTCATATTCTAGGGAGAAATTGCATTATCAGAGAAGCTTGTGCCAAAAAATGAAAGGAAATGTTTCCCCCTGGAGCCCTTTACAGAACTAAGGAATTAATTTTGCCTTCTACACCAGCAAGATTTAAGCAAGAAAGGCAAAACTACCTGGCTTAACAGATATTTTCTTCCCTCAAAATTAAAGAAGTATTATCAAACTATAGATTTTTTTTTTTAATTTCTGGATTCACTAGGTGAAAAATCCAGCCAAAATGTGGCAATTAAGTAAAGCAGAACTTGTAACCTCAGCATATTCTCTTCTGCTTACACTTTGAGATAGAAAGCCATGTTTTACAAACAGTGCCAGGAAATGCTGAAGTTTTGCAAAAAGAAAGTGAGGTAAATATGTGCAATGATTTTACATGAACAGAAAACGACAAAGTAATACAAGGTGGTTAATCCTCTCTCAGCCCTATAAATATTAACAATTCTGGACAAAAAGGACAAAAATGCAAGAGAAATTAAGAAGACTAAAACAAGGAGGAAAAGGAATAATTTCCCAGTGTAGAAAGGTCCTGAAGGACCCAAAGATGAAAAGATGACAGGAAAAACTTTTTTTATGTCATCCTCCTAAACTCCTTCTGCTGGACTGTACAGCCACCATCTTTACCACATGTCTGCAAAGACAATCCTAACACTTGCTCTCAGCACTGTGTGACTTCTCAGGAGGACCTCCTGAATGCTGGCCTCACACAGGCTGCAGTCAAGCTGGCCAGGCTACGCCAGGAGAGGATTCCCAGCCAGAATCCTCTTTTGGGGATTTCTCATTTTAAACCCAGTACTTATTCAACTTGGCAGAGGGGTTGAAATAGATCATCTCCAGAGGGCCCTTCCAACCCAAACTATTCTGTGATTTTGTGATTCCCTGAGGAACTGTGTGGAGCTCAGACACCAAAACCAGATCAAAATACATTCAAAATAACATTCTTTCAGATGTGGCTTTAAAATGAATGCTGCAGTGGCATATCTCTATTGTTCGAAAAGGTGGACAAAAATGCATACTGTAACTATACAACAATACCGGTCAAAGGTCCTTGGGAAAGTTCCTGAATTAAATTACTTCTCTGATGGTATAAAATGTGACTTTTTTTTTCCACTGCCTATCAATACCAGACAAATACTCAGCAAGGCTGCAGTGACTATACGCATATGTACTCATATACATATGCACACATATCTATATCCCCCATATATACAAACAGGTAGAATCAACAGAGAGGGACAGGAATAAAAAGTTTTCAGAATTCATGTTTGTTTCAGAAAATTAAACAATAAGTAACACTGGATTACAAATAATCAAAACACATTTTGATATATAAAGTCAAGACATGACTGAAAGTGAACATAATAAATGGGAATATAAAGCAGTTCAAAATAAGGAAAAAAACCTTCTAATAAATTGAAGGATCCAATTCTGCATTCTGTTTCACTTAAATTCCCCAAGTTCAACTGAAGCCAAAGTAATTTAAGGCTTTTAAGTACAAGAGCAGCAGGTTAGGGGTCCAAGAATAAAATCTGCTGCTGCCATTTGAAATAGAGCACACAGAAGAGCTAAGTGAACTTACTCGTGCATTTCCCAGTCAAGCAGAACCCACTGCTGTGGCCTTCTATTTTAGAATCACACTCTAAAAACCATCGAGCTCACTGCCCTTTGGGGGTCTCTTACACTAGAACACACAACATCTGAATCTTTGCTAACAATACAACTGACAGACTTCTAAGAACAAAATAGTTCAAACAGCATTAGTTAATGTAAGGGGTGCTTGGACTTTTTTGGAGTTCTGTAAGCAGGGGGGCAATTGACACTGTTAAACATGTGTCTCATGCACCTGAGTAAATAAAGAACAATTAATGGAAGAAGGGGATATTTAAAAGATCTTTTCATTAGCCATTAAAAGCTAACTCACCAACCAACAGAAATAATGACTAAGACTTTGAACACAGACACAGAAAAAAATACAACCTTCATGACAGTCATCATATAGCCAAATGAGTCTAATAAGCACAAATACAAGAACTCAAAAACAAACATTGGTCTACACAAGATATAAAGCGAGACAGCCAATACACTTGAGTAGCACAATGAGCTGAATTAACTCCACAGTGACTGGAATCTGTTCTCAGTACTAACAATTATACAAGTGAAAACAATCCTCCCAATGAGTACTGGCAGGAGAACTGCAGTGGCCCATTCTCTGAAAATCTGCGATGACAGTATCTTCCTCCCACGCAAATGCAGCACTAAGTATTCCCACAAGGAATATGCTGTATACTAGCCCACAAGGGCATATTCTGCACTTAGCAGGCTTCAGGAAATGCTCATGTCCTCTTGTCTCCATTTCCACCAAGGCTAATGAAGCCTTTTCGATAGCAATGAGTGGGCAGAATAATTCTGGGGAGACTAGCTGGAGACCTGAAGTAGGATAGTAAGATACCCGTTTCCTTGAACTGACAGTTACCTTGCTTATACTTCTATTGTATCCTCTTTGCCAAACAGAAGAGACTTCAAAATCATTGGAAAAATGGGGTTAACATTTTGAATAAGCACTTCAGTTATTAACTGGCTCACATTAACAATCAACTAGGCTAACATAACAAACAATTCTTGTTACTCAAACTGGCGTCATTGTAATGAGCTCCAAATTAATCTCATCCGTACACAATCACTAATCTTGTTGTGTGCCAACTGAATTTTTAATCAGAACGGAGTGAATCATAGGTTGTTTTTAAAATACATTTCTAATACTTGTCATCCAAAATGAATAAACACTAGAGCAGGAAAGAACTTTTCTATTTACATTCTGAGAAGCTGATTTTATTTACGCATACTATACATGCAAGTATCAAATGCATTTGATAGGAAAACATTCTTAATGACAACCAAAACTAAAAATGTTTATTTTTAATAACTCTTTGAGCATGAACAGCACCACCAACTTAAAGAATTTAGCCTCCTGACTGCAAATAAAACTGTATGACAAACCAAAAGGACCACTTGCCCCGCTGTTGAACTGCTCCACAATGCCTACATCATCCTACAAGTTCAGCATGCACACGATTAGACCCTGCGACCAGCAGAGTAATCACTACTGGTAAGACATGTAATGAAGCACATCTTTTGCAGTTCTGAACTTGAGACTCAAGCTGAGTCTCAAACCCAAGTGACTTTAATGTTCGTGCAAGACACAGAAGTAAAGCTTAATTTCAATGAGCACTTTGAACTTGATTCTGCAATTGCAGTATCAATTCAAGAAAGCATTACCTCTGCTTATATAACAAGAGTGCTCAACATCGCTCTACTGCTGAAATAATGGCCTAATCATCTAGGAATTCTCTGGGAAAAAAAAAAACCAACAAAATATGAACTAATCATCTACAGCACCTGCTTTTTAAAATGCAGTATTTCTGGAGCCTTACTTTAGCTGTCTGCCTAACAGCTGCTTAACCGAATACCTGTTACCATGCTCAGATGAAAACCTAACTGGAAGGTCTGCCCATGGCCATAGAAACTCCAGAGTGACTGAGATGATCTGCAACACAGCCATTCAAATGTCTTCAGGGAAGCCTACTGACAGCCTCCATTAGAGCCACACGAGCTTGAGGAATCTGGAGTACCTGGTTCTCCTTTCAACCTAAGAATAATGCCTGACTCAAGCCATCTAACAACATGTGATGACTTCTTCTTAGAAAACAAGACACTCAGACAGATGAGAGCAGCGCATGAAGGCTCAATGTCAGAATTCCCACAGATCCGATGGCATGTATTACTCACTGAGAGACTGTGCTCCTCATTGAATAACATCTACATGCTTTTGTGCATGGTAGATTCTGTTTTGATTGCCAGGAACTGTTGCATCAGAAGTATTTGAAGACTGCTCGAGATTAGGAGCATTAAATTATGGTCAATGTGCTAATCTGCATCTTACTTCTAGTCAGTAGACAGCTATGTCAACACATTTAAGAATTCTGCTAATATCTTAGAATTCAATTAAAATTATCTTCATTAAATAGCTCTCACATTTGTGGAAAAAAGGGAGCTATTCAAAGACTTAGCATAATAAGCAAGCTTTCGTTAATGCAACATTCTGAAGAAAAAGTCTACAAACCATATGGAACATTAAACAGTGAATGCAAAACCAAAGGCACACTATGTAGACCATATCTGCAAGGTGGGAATAACATGCTCCAATACCATCAGGACGAACTGAAGGCGAATGACCGAGGACCTTATCAAGAAAGATGACATTTACACAGTGAGTGCTTCAGCAAGGCATAATGACCAAAGGAAAACTGTTGGCTTGCAGATTTCTTCTTTGGTTTGTTCTAATTACTTTAAAACAGGCTGGTTAATATCTCATCATGTATCAAGAAGCAAATGGCTCTTCCAAGTTGCTTTCCAACAAAGAAGACAGGAAGTTTGTTCTGTGCTTAGGCAGAAGAAAAGCAACACTCCCAAAAGAAGCATCATTAACGAACAATGTAAGAAAGAAAGAAAAATAAGGATGATTTTATCATTGCAGGTTCTCCTGTGGATCACTACTGTTAGTGACTTCTTTTCACATGGGAAATATGGCACTGTACTACTCTCAGAAAGCTTCTCCATCTGAACAGCATTTCTGCAAGATGTCCCAAATTTGCAATTCATTATTAATTTCTGTTTTCCAGTACATTAAAAGGTGTTTCTCTTGTTTTAATATCAACTACAAAATGTAGTTGCTAATGTGAACACTGCTCAGGAGATTTTAAGATTGTGAAACAAATGAGAAAAAGAGAAAAATAGAACTGGTAAATAAAGGAGTATGAAAACAATTCTAGAATGGCCACAGAAAGCAAAACCTTTTCTATACACTAGCCTAATGAAATAGCTGTTCATCAGCACCATGCCTCCTTCCCAAAGGAGTTTGTGAGCTTAACAGCAAAGTTATCAGGAGTAGAAAAGAAATATGACATTCACCTTTAAAAAATTCTATTAGGTATGCTAAAAATAATTATTAAAACTAGTTCTTCTGATTTTTGTACGTAACTCTCTACAAAGTGAAAGGTAAAACCAAAACCCAACACTTGTCATGTCACACATCAAGGACATGTTCAACCTCCAGCATGACACCTGTACCACAGCACGACAGCCACTGACTTCCTTCAGCAAGCTCTGGAGATGTGCTCATAAAGCACAAGAAGAGCTGCAGAGGTGACGTGAGGGCTCTGCAAAGAGTCTCTTTAGTTACTACTAGTAAGTTTTGAGACGGAGAAGTATTCTAAAAGCATAAGCACTGTTAGCTTATTCAAAGCTTTAGTATTTGAGGTTAACTGTGACTAGTGAACAAAATGCTTGGTTTCAGGTTGTGGTGTCTCTTCTTCTGTAGTAATAAGGCTGTATGAAAGTATTTTCTCATTAAGTTTTGTCTCTCCCACCTTTTAGAAGGTCATTTCTTTGTCTAGAAAACCCTACCGCACATGAGCAGATAGCTTTCTTTGATGCAGTGGTTTCCATAACATACTACCTAGTTCTATCCTTCCACAATAGAAAACAAAAATCAACAATGCTACACTAAATTACACTACTTTATTTTAGAAATAAATGCTTTTAAAGATACAATTTATCAACTTTTTTCCTGAGACAGATAATTTAAGATGATCAGGTATTAAATAGACATATTTTTACAGTTATTCTCAACAATTATTATAAAAGAAATTTTGTCTTGATTAAAATGTTTTGAACTTCCCCCCTCACCCCCCATTTATGGATTCAACTTTCAATCACTTTAGAAAGCAATGTGTTTACACTCAAAATGCCAGTGAGATAAAAGGTGTGTTTCTTTATTATTTTGAACTGTTATAAAATTTCTGTTGCTGAATATTTCTAGGAAAGTGAAGTCTTTCTGCAAGGTATAAGGTTCTCCATCAGTAAAGTACTTACGTGCAAGGCAGAAGGATCTGGCAAAAATTCAGCATCCTCTCCAAAGATAAAATCTGGTGGCAGGTCAGGATAGTGAGCATTAAAAATTATATCCCCTAAAAAGCAATAAATGAAAACACTGTTTGCACTTTTATATATGTGCTTGTAAATAAAATACAAAATAATCACATACAACATACATTTTAAACACAGAATTTGACAGCTACATTACATATATTTCATGTATACATCCATATAATTTTTACAAAAAATTCACATGCAAGATAAGCATCAGATGTTTTGAGGGATGAAGTCAAATTCCTGAGGCACAGCTTCTTCCTCCTCTGCAAGCAACGAAACGTGAAATACGTTATTGCTTTCTATCTCGAATGGCAAGTCAACCACTACTGAGGGTTGCCTCAAAACACTGAGTTAGAAAAGTGATCTTGTTTTAATAAAAAGTAGCATATTTAGATGACTCTGTTTTGTCTATTAAAAGTCAATCGCAAACTACTAAGGTCACGACTTTCAAAATACCAGAGCTTTTAAAAATTAGTAGCACTTACTCCCTCTCTTCTCCTCACCACCGCCAACTCTTACAAGGAAGAATATACAGTTCAATAGGAACCATTCCAACTACCCAGATTCTGGCCAAGAGAAATGCAGTATTGCACATTTAAATGGAGAGACTAAAATTAACTGAAAATATAAAACTTCATCACAGCTTGGCACTGAGCTCTCATCTTGCCAATGTCACAAGATATGCAATTAAAAGAAATTTGGGTTGTAGTATTTCACTAGTACACATACTTCAGAGTTCATATAGATCAAGAGGTGGTCATATGCATCTGAGCTTTCAAAAAAACCCACCCACTGTTCAAGAAAAAGATTTAAAAAATAAAAATAAGTGTTTCTAGCCTTACTTGTCTACCTCCCCATCATTCTTTACGACACTATGAAAGAATAACTGAGCTTTTGCATAAAACAGATTTACGAAGTAGCAGACATTAGAAAAGAAGGCTGCCTACTATGTGCTATGACTCTTTTAAAATCCACACAGCAAAGTAAAACCAGCACGGTAATCCTTACAAACAATTCTGTTCAGAGAAAGTTACACCACTTTTTATTTCTTAAAAAATTGTGACTGCAGAACTGGAGGAAAGCATTAGATGAAAAGATCTTGCAAAGCCACATCACTGCTGGCTCAGTGGTGTCACCATCTCAAGGCATTTAACATGACAGTTTTGATCGCGGACATTCTGTAAACTTATCTCGCCCTTAGCTGGAAGCAAGGATGCCATGAAGATTAATTGCAGAGGATGAAGGCTCATGACCAAGAAGCCACTGGCCAGTCAGGGTCTGTATTCTCTACAGCACGGCTCCAAATCACAAACTCACTGATCATGCGATGAGTAGAGCACAGTGTGGGCTTCTCCTGTCCTCACTCCCACCTTCCTTTCACAGCTGTCAGGAGCACGTGTAAGTATGGGGTGCAGAAAATAGCAGAGGTCTGCCAGTTAAAATTCCTGACACACTCAACATAAAAATAAACCCTTTAATTTCATTTAAATTTCATTTTAAAAAATGAAACGGGTACCAGCCCTGGAGGAAAAGGCATAAAATTGCAACAGGAAATGCATCTATTTTAAGAAAGAGAAAATAATTACTAGATTGCCTCAACTGTAATACAGCACTGAAGAATTCAGAAAACTTGGTATTTACTAGATTGTGTAGTTTCTACTCCACAACAATGCAACCCTTTTCTTGATATTTACTGCAATTAAAATGTGATGCATGGCTCCTTTCAACAATCTCATCAATCGCTACATAAAGAGCAGTGAACTTGAGGTTATGTACTGAAGGAGAGTCACCTTAATATATTCTTTGACTGAGTTATGAATGAGGCATGTTATGAATAACTCAGAACACAGCACAATGAAAAAGCTTGGCCTGTGACCTAGGCAGCCCAATACTACTCCAAAGAAAGGACTGAACCTGTGCTTTTGCCATGCTCCTATATGATGCTAAGTAACTCATTTAGCACACACTTTCCATACTGCAGGTGCTAGCTGCATGCTTTTCATTCTGTGCATTCCTGCTTTAACAGAGTCAGTGAAACACAAGTAGATAGGTGCATCTACAGCTCAGCTCACTTAGGAGCTGCACTCCAACTACACACATACTAAAGAAAGCTGCTTAGAATAAAAGAAAGATCAAAATAACAGCGTATTTTTGATGTTACACCTTCTTATCTGATAAGCGAAACACTATTACAGGACCTCGCACCACGCAGCAGTTTCAAGACTCTGCTTGAGTAGTGAGATCGGCAATAAACTGTATCCACCTCTACAAGCTGCACAGGAAAGGGTGAACCTCAGGAAAGCTGTGGCAGTAGGTGCAACATGGAGGTTCAAGCAGGTACAAACCCCTTCCTTCCACAGAGTGAACTCACAGCAGCTCCCAGAACATCAATATATGCAGTGCTCAATGTAACAGTAAATTAAAGCTGGCATTACTAGTTTAACGTGCAAGGTGGTAAACTTTAACAATTTGGGGTTCAGGTCAGCTGTGTATGCCATGCAATGATTCCTGCTGGGGGATCAAGGACATGTGGGGATGGTACCCTCTCTGACCGCTCACATGTGATGTGTGGTCACACAGAGGTCAGGCGCATCATGTTGCAGCTGGACAAACCAATCCATTACCTATCTCACGTGCTCATATTTGTTATTTACCACCTTCTGTCAGACCCCTTCTTCCACTAAATACTAGTGGCATTATGAGTCCTTATCCACAGTGAGTGACCAACTATGCAGATATCTGCATTTTAGAAGTGTTCATGACCTACTGACACCAAAGAACTATTCAGGTACAATGGACAGAATCCAGAGTAAAAATTAACATTGTGATATTTTATTTTCTGTTACTCATAATTACTTATAATTGCTCAAATTGCTTCTAGTTGTCCAGAGTAAACATGCCTCAAATCCAAATTCCCAAGTCTTTTTAATAAAAGTCACTTTGAGACCAATATATCAATATTAATGCCAATGTGTATACCAAGACTATTTTTCCTATAGTGTATTCAATTTCTAAAAGGCCATATGTTACACAGCTACATAGGTTCTCTAGGCTTCGGAATAAATAAAACTTATATTTCAGTGCCTCTTAATTATACAGTCACAAAACACTACTGCAGAGACCATACTCAAAATATTTTACAACCCCATGAAAACTAAAAATGATGCTGTTGTTCTTATGCTCTAACTAAACAGAAATGTATCATTTATGCTCTCCTTCCTACAGTACCATAAGTTTTTAGCCAAATGTAAGCCCTAATTTATTCTGCTACAATCAAACCTCACACAGGCTGGCTGACAACTTAATAGAGACAAAGAAGTACAGAACAAAATGTTGTTTCCACTTCAATGTTAACAGTTAGAAAAGAGCAGTGATTCTCTAGCATCAGTGGCTTTCATTCTGGAAGTTAACACAGCATCTTACTATTAAAGATCCCAAGATTTGACCTTACAACAAATTTTTAACATACTTAAAAATGAAAAAAGCATTCCCTCCATCAAATCTTATTCTATTAAGTCTCACTTCTGCCATGAATCCAAAGATGTTCAGCTAGTTCCTACAACAAAAGAAAAAATAATCTTTTTTTTTTAAACCGTATCAGACATCCACACACATCACTTCCAGTCTCCCCAACCCTTCTGCTCTGTGCTCTCCCCTTCCATACAGGCTCACTTATGTCTTGCTTAATTCGCATACTAGAACGGAAAAGGTCACACCTTTGACTCTAAAAGGCTTAGGCACCGAGGAAGGACTTTGCCCTATTCACAGCTATGAGCATGAGCTATTTTCCTAAATTCCACTTTAGCAGAAAAAACATACCATAACAAATCAGACTACAGGTTAACAGAATCCATCCTAAATCTGAGTTTTGTTCTTGTTAAATATCAAAAAACAGAGAAATTAAAACTGCAGTTAACAGTTTGCTTGGCAGGGCTATGATGCATAAATAAAAAATGCTTCATTACACTCAAATAAAAGGTATTTAAAGAATCACAACAGCCAATGCAAATCTGGTTTTACTTGACATAAATATTAACACTAGCCTCTGCATTAAGCTTACAAAATACAAGGTGATAAATATTTTTAATCACAAGCTAACAGTTTGTGTTGACCTACTAGAAACAGCCATTTTTATAACAACTACTATATTTAATGCTTTATTATCTGTGGCTTACCCTCTTCAAATGTAATTGTGCTGGGGTAAATAGCAGTAACACTTTTAACAAATAAAATCATTTGGAAAATTATTGTGCTTAGAGTTTGAGAATGGTTACCCTTTCAACATTGGAGGGAAAAAACCAATGAAAATATCAATACAGTCCTGCATTCTCTACCCCTCTCACCCGAATGACACAAACACCCTTTTCCTTGCATGTCCAACACATGAGTTTCTAGTTTTGCATATGTTTCAACTCTGTTGGCCCTCACTCCTCCAACGGAAGGCCAATTGTGTGGTGCTCCGCAGCATTAATGACCATGACTGTTCCAGTGCAAGAGCAAGGCAAGCAAAACCTTCACTCAGACCATACTGATCTCATTGCTGTAGATATACCAGCCAATAATTACTTTGATGGAATTACATTTCCAATTATCCAAAAATACTACTTTTTCTTCCTTTCTTTCTCCTCGGGCAAACAGCATTAAATGTTGAAATATTTTACTTCACAGAACTTCAAAAGAGAAGTTAATATGCTCCCCACAGACAAAAAGATAGAAATCTTAATACTTAAGTCTGTAATTTCTTTTAAAACACACATGAGCTGTTCTTTTCTCATCTAACAAAATGCACATACAAATCTAACAGAGGAATAAGAATTGACTACAAGCGAGACAGGTGTTTCTCAGCAAGAAACTGAGAAATTTCTAAAATCCCGACAACCGCTTTCCACTGGCCTATCCAGTTTTTCCTCTCCTGGGAACTTAATTTTTGAGGTATTTTTCTTCTTTTTAAAACCATACTCTAAATTTGGTAGTACTGAAAAATGTTATGCTATTAGTGCCACAGCATTAACATCCTTGTTTAACCAATGGCAGCAAAATTAGGAAGCAGCCTATGGCTAAGTTCCCAGACTCTACTTTTGAAAGGATACCTATATGCTTCAGTTTCTTCTGACACCAAGAATTTCTAAGTCAGCCCTAAGTATGTAGAATATACAAGTGTGGGCCACTGCAACCTAGAATAAGACCAACTTGAATGGAGGAGATCAACCCATTCGGCTTTTAAAAAATCCAAATGCAACTTGATCACGAAATGCCTTCACAGATAATAAAGCAATTGCTGAAGCAAGAGACCAAACTATGTGCAGAATCGGTTCTGGGAAAATACAGAAAGTGCTCTTGTTGAGTATTAAAAAGGAAAAGCCGTAAGAATTATATTATTCATCAATTCAAAATTCTAGTAGCCATGCAAACTGTAGACAAGAACCACTGATCAGACTCTTCTATAAACAAATTCTTACCTAAACCAGCCAGTTTTAATTGTCTTTACAGATAGAAAAATAATCAGTTACTCACTACAACCTGCAACCAAGATACTAAGGCAGTGCAGTCAGTAGTATAAAAAGATTTAAATTAACTAAATGCAGACCTGCCTAGAATCCTTGTCACTGGATTCCACCCTGAAGAATTTGCTCTGCAGGCTTTAAGTCAAAGACAGTAATGTAATACCTACAGAACCCCTTTCTAATTGGATGGCAAGAAAGATTAGATCCTGAAATGACAATAAAACTTGTTAAACACAAAACTACTACTACTGAAAGAAGATAGGAGTATTCGCTGTTGTAGTGCTGCTGACAGGCTGTTCTCCTCTCAAGTAAAGGATGTTTTCAAGCTTAATTTCTGACATGATGCGTGAATCAAGATATCAGAAAAGGAAAGGCAGAAAAGTCAGCTTAAAGACTCAAAATCGTCTCATAATAGAGGGACAATTTGAAAAATTTGAAATAAAAGACATTTGATTGCATTAGAAAAAACCAAACCAACTTCTCTGCACCTCTGTGACACTCCAGCAGAAATTCTAGCTACTCCACAGCACACAAAGCAGTGAAAGACCCAGTCTCCATGAACTTGGTGCAGCTGAAGAAACCAAGTTATTTAGTGTCATTTAAGATGCCTCAGGGCACTTTTTCGGCAGCTGTAACACATGGTTTTCAGAGAGATCAGTGCCCTGTGGGTCAGAAGCTGGAAGGGCCAAGCAAGGTATTTTTGGGAATCTCAGAGTTAAGACACCTATAGTCAGGCTAGTGAATCAAGCCCAGCTTTTCCAATAAAAGAAAAAATCTATAGGAAGCATTTGCAGGATGTTTCTTGGAAGAAGGGCTGCAGGTGTGGGTCTTTTTTTTCTTTAACTTCAACTGACAAACGCTGCTGTAGGAGGAAAAAAAAAGAGCTGTGAGACTACAGAAAGTATGTTGCTTTGTAAAGTGGGCAAACTTGCAAAAATGGAGTAAAAATAAGTAAACAGGCAAGAAGGCATCAAGACAATCTCAGATCTCAGTAACTTGCACTTCTGTAGCTGAGCAACTGCATTCTCAGAAAACTTAGCACTAGAATTGAAGTGGACAAAGATGAGAACAACAGATAATTCAAGATGGGATAAGATACTGGTAGAAATTAAAGCCAGGCAACACTGGAGAAATTAAAACAGAGACACTGGGTAGGTGAGAAAAGGAAAAGTGAAGGCAAAGAATAAATCGATTCAAGCAAATGGACCACAGACCATTACCAGAATGTGCATCCCAAACAGGAGAAAAAAGGAGGAAAGAGCAAGGTGGGAAGGCACCATGGTAATACCACTGCGTAGGCCTAACGTAAAATCTTCTAAACCTCTGTAAGTCCACATTTGTACATAGAAACTTCTAAGGTCACTTCTCTTGATGAAGAAACACACTATCTAAGACTTAAAACTGCAAAATCTTCTGTAATTTACTTGCTCAAGAGAAGTCCAGAACATATGAAAAAGTGAACAAAAGTGAGATGAAAGTGATTATTTAAAATGGGAAAATATTGTTGTAAACTTTGTATTCAAAGAAGAAATAAATAGAAATAAATATAACAAAAAGATTAGGCTCTCTCTTGACACTCTCATTAGGCACATTCATTAGATAATGAACAGATTACTGAGGGAAAAAGATTTATCACTCCTACCATGTAAAGCAAGACTCAGCCAAACTTTAGAAAACATATTGCCTGGAAAAATCTTCCATACATTCCATGACCCAGCAAAAAGACCCTTACCACACAGGTAAGGATAACACCTAAGTATAATCTGAATTACAGCAACCAGAAAGTCCTTCCCATAAGAGCCTCAACTAAAACACAGCCTGTGTAAAATGACCTATTGGTGCACAGAAACTAACACATGCATTGCAGCAACATACTTATGTGAATCTTAAATCTTACAGTAACTTGAAAAATCATTTTTACAATTGTTTATTGGCACAATAAACAAGTGTTTAGCAAATAACTTGGCAAAGCAGCCTTTAAAGGGGCAATAAGGAGGTCGGGCTGTTCTCTATATTTATCTTTTTGTTTGTTCTTAATTACTTCCTTAAAATAGAAAGCCACAAGAAGACTGGATGAACTTACCAAAAGAGTTCCATCACAAGAATAAAAACAGATGAAATTTTGTACCATGTATTATGGGCAATATTCTTAGACTAGTTAGGCAGCAAGAATAATTTCCTCCGCTAAGGCCCATAACTAAAAAGAGCAAGAAACTAACAAATAAAAATCAGAAGCGAAAAATGAAAACCTAAGCTTCAAATGAGACAAAGGAAATGCTCCTCAGGATCAAGGAAACCAAAGTGGTGGCAGTAGAACCCAGAGCTATAATCCACTCACATAGAAACAGTGAAAATCAGACAGAAGATGAAAATTACTAGAGTTCAAGAGGCCACAGAGAACAGTAGCATTGCAAGGGCAACACATTGTTTAATCACTGTGAAATTCCAGATGACAGCACTCAAGGTCAGAGAGGGAANGAAAAAAAAAAAAAAAAAAAAAAAAAAAAAAAAAAAAAAAATAAAAATAAAAAAAAATTGTCAGATTCCCTAGCAAGCAGCAATGAAAGCTTGAGTGAAAAAGGAAAGGCAAACCAAAGATATTCCAAAGTTTTCTGGGAAAAACTGCAATTTGATTCTAAATGTCATATTTTAATTATGAAGACTATTGCAGCTTATAACTCTGCTTATCCTGACAATTTCTGCTGTCATCTGCCTTGATGTTTTATCAACTAAGACTGAAATATCTGCAAGAGTTACAGAACAATTCACCTCAAAATACACAAATACTTCCTTAGAAAGAACACTGAACTTTTCTAAGCAGATACTGCTGTCCAGTTAGTAACAAAGGATACCTCTGCATACCACACAAAGTAAGTTTTGTCCTAAGAACACAGATTCAACCTCTTACAGGGTATTATAGACAGTCTTCCTGAAATTAAAATTCCAATTAAGAACTTCGAAAAACTCAGAGAAAAGCATGGAGTTTAATGCAAAAACATTGAGTACTGGATGAACTAATAAAACTAATATGGCTGTCTCAGATTTCAACTGACAGTCTAGCAAGACTAGGCTCAAGTTTTCTAAGTATTCCCACCACAAAAACAAAAAAAAAAATTTCCCTTAGAGAAGAAAATAAAGCAGAAGTGCGTTCCTGAAAGCATCATTTGAAAATTTCTGAAGTGTTTAGAAGACAATTACTATGACAAACTAATTTATCTTGAACATTGGCATAATTATTTTCTCCTGTATAAAATTGTGGGTATCTCCAAGGTCCATGGCTGGAGCTGAGTAACTGTTCAGTGTAACATTCCAGCAGCTCTGCATACATACAACAAGTAAGGCGAATGACATCTAAAAAAACCCATTAAACAGCCAACAAGCCATTCTTAAGCCACAACACGTTTGCTCCTACCAAAGTTTACAAAACAATTCTTTTACACTACAGGTAGCTAGCCTTGCCTGCAAGTACACGTTCTCCTTTTTCAAGAAGTTGTGAACTTTCTGGTCTTTTGGAAAACAGGATTGCACTGTACAGTTACACTTCCCTAAAGCTGCACACCAACAGTTTCCAACACACTGGGATTGCTACGAGGGTGCCTGTGCAGTGGCAGCGGTTATGATTGATGATATGCAAAGACCTAATCTGTTGCAAAGAGGATGTAGCACAAACCACAAAGGAACTACATACTTCAGCCTGTGTTTGGTACCACATCTGAAGCTCATACAGATCCTGAACACTTTCAGCCAATCTTTTTATTCTGGCAGATTTCGCAACTTTCCTTTGCAGAAATATTCTGCCTTTGAAAGATAACATATCTAGCAACAGCCTACAACAAAGTATCTAAACATCTCCGTTTGCACACGATGGCTGTCTTCCCCTGCCATCATAACAGACCTAAACACAAAATTATTAAAGCTTTCTTGAATCTGCTCACATCACTATTTATTCCACATGCTGTGAGACTTAATGATTCACAGCATTTTCAAACACGTAACACTGAAATGCGGAGGACTGTTATTACTTGAATTCACAGCTATTATTAGACACCTCTGAAAAAGATACACTTGTTTACACCATTTTCAGTTGTCTTGGTTAAAATTTATAACACAGTTAAAATGTGTGGTTTGGGCTTTAAGAAGCTGGAGGGAGCAGTAGCGCTGTAGCTTTTTTTGTTTAACTGCATATATGATATAAAAAATAAAAGAACACTGGAGAAAAAACCACAGATTTCTTGATACGGAAATTTAATGCATTTTCCATAATAATATTTCTAAGTACTTGAACTGGACTGCAGTCATTAAATATATGAATACAGCCTTTATGCCTGCACACTTGCATATGGGCATTTTAGTCTATCCATTTGCCTTCATGAATCAGGAACAACTTTAGCCTCTACTTGAAATAAGACTTACATCTCCCAGAATGTACAAACATGGCCCTGTGAAAGAGAAGATGGCCCCACAGAACATGATACCACTCTATAAAGGATGTCATCCCGTGAAGCTTACTTTGACTGCACCTTGATCACAGTCATCAAACAAGACTCAGGTGGAATCTACTACACATTGCAGAACACATCAAGACTCAATAGGCTGAGTTTACTACACATTATAACAATTTTTAAAATAAAAGTTCTACCTGGGAGGGCAGTTGGCTTCATATAATACAGCCATGATTTACAATAATTCTGAACAAATGCAGAGCCACTTCTTTTTTCTTAAAATAATTGCTAGCTAGGACTTACATCTTTCAATTTTATTTTGTGAGAAAGAACAATTAGCAAGCCTCTTCAGCCATAATTTCATATATCTAGAAAAGTAAAAACAGCCATAGTACTCTGATACATGAGACTGGCTCCTCTCTTGAACACGTGAGTAAGCTTCCAGATCAACTTCTGGGAAAGACAACTTTCCTTACAAGTGCCAAATGGAAGCTTTAAGGAACTTCTAGAATTTAAGGAGTTTAATTGTGTCAATTTCTGTTCATAAAGGATAAGGACACCCAGTGCATGAAACAACGTAAAAAAAAAACCAAAAACAAAACACCAAAATCAAAAACTGCATTCTGATACTTAAAACGTCTTGGAGAACTACAGCATGTGTATGATGAGCTAAATGGATACTATCAAACTAGTGTTTTAAATGCTTACCATTTCTGTTCACACCAAGTACCTGCTCCTCCAGATAGCACACTTTCGCAGTATAGTTTTCACAGGATAGGTAAGGCTGGACAGCACCACTGGAGACTGCCTAGTCTAATCCCTCAGCTCAGAGCAGGGCGAAGAGGAGATTGCTAAGGGTCACGTCCAGCTGGGCTCTGAATAGCTCCGCAGACGGAGAGACACAAACTACACAAGCTCTCAGCGCAATCTGTTCCACTTTTCGACCATCCTTGCATAATAATTTTTATTGTGTTTGAATGGAATTTTCTACATCTCAACTTGTGACTATTTTCCTTCAGTGACTGCCACGGAGACGAGCCAGGCTTCTTCATTTATCCCCATCATGTATTTATAAACATTGGTAAGATTTGTCCTGAGCCTTCTCTTCTTAAGAAGCCCCAGCTATTCTGGCCTCTCCTCATGCAATAGACCCTCCAGTTCTTGGTCGTCTTTGTGGTCTTTTGCTGTACTCATTCCGCTACATCCATGTTGTTCCGGTAACAGACCAGAACTGGACACAGTACTCCAGGTGTGGCTTTACCAGAGTTGCCCCAAATCTACAAATGCCAAGCTTTGAATTTTACTTTATCTGAAATTCTTCATCCTCTCTCATTTTTCACTTGTTAGAGATACAAAACAACACAACCATTTTTCAGCAGCTCTAGTGTTTGGAAAACGTTACCTTCTAAAAATATACAAAAGCAAATTTTATTCTAATCCTTTGAAACAAAACACAAACTTAAGACAAACAGAACACATACTAAGAGTGGGCAAATGAACTAGCTGTCTACAGGTCCCCTAAGCATAAAGATGATTTAACAATACCACTGAATCAGAAAAATCAAATTCACATTTCTCTAATCTGGTCAATTACACCAGTCATTGTTTAAAGATACCTAAAAAAATAGCAGACTGACATCTTTTATTGGAGCTTAATAAAGAATTATTCCTAAAAGAGACAGAAAGAAATAACACAAACCATACACAACTTATAAAGGAATCTAAAAATGGTCATTAGATTGTCTTAGTCATAACACTTTAAACAGAAGTACCAGAGGGGTAGGTTGTGACTTTTGGCTTTTAGAACCCATTTTTCAAAACTGTAGTCTCACAGAAGCCTTTAAACTTATCTTAAATATTACATATTTTTGACAGTTGTGTGTTCCTGGAACTGAAGCTTTAAGAGAAAACAACAAACGCATGTATCTCAAAACTCATAAAGTTAGACAGACACACTGGAAAATTAGTGAGACGCAGAACACTGAAAGAAAAGTCAAGATGCAGCCACAAGATTTTTTAACTTACATTTGAGTGTTTCTCCTGCATAAGGGATATGTAGTTTAAAACGATCACAGCTGGGTCCAGGGGTCAAGGATGTACAGCTAAAAATGAAGATAAGAGAAGAAAGAACGTGCTAAGCAGTTACAGATGGTAGCAAACACTAACATTATTCTACAGGATACAAATGACTAATAGTAAAGATATTGTGACTACTAGAAATACTCATCCTTATGATTCTGAGAAAGAAGAAAAAGTGGGAAAGATGCAGGAGGCCCGTTCTGTTTTGATCAGCAGTTCTCACAATAGTGTAAGAAATGTCAGGATTTGTGCCAACTCTCCCCCATTTTATAAAGAAAACATACATGCAAAATGCTCTGGTTCGAGTATGTAATCAGAATGCTATCAATTAGTCAGCCAATGCCATCAAGTTCTCCCCTTTGTATACAACTTTGCAAGTCACAACTCTGTATGTCACAGTAACATGGCTACCTGCTCCCTATCCCTGCCACCCATATAACTGGGATCAATCTTAATTTTAAGCCACCAACATTTATTAATTTTTTACCTATTATAATACTAATGTTTTCCCTTGTGGAAAAGTCTCACAGCAGTCTTCAAACGGGCAAGTTTCAGAATCAGCTATCTGAGGCTACAACAACTGAGCAGGTATGTTCTCGGCCTGTGGCTCTCCTGTTTATCTGGAGCACGGGAACAGCAGCTGGGCCTCATGGTGGTAAGTGAGCATTTCATGAATAGAGAAGTCACTGGAAAACTGTTTAGTGTCTAGGCCAGAGATGATCAACTTTTTCATAGCTTTTAAGTAATACACCAAAATTCGCAAATAAAAAAATCTCAAAATCTCAGCTGCAAAAAGAGAAACAGGGACACACATTGTTTCACTGGCAGAAATGGTCTCTCTGCTGTGGGCTGCTGGGCATAGGATGAGTCCCAGGACCAAAAATACTGTTCATTGCTTTATGTTTCTAGGGATCTTGATAACCCTGAAATCTTCTCACCAGCCTAATATAATTGAGAATTGTTCATAGCCCCAGAACAATTGTTGCAGGCCTGCTAAAAATCAAAGCCATACTGGTCAACTCTAAGAAAAACAGTGAGTCATAAGAAGGTAGACAAAGGTAAAATAACTTGCCTAAACTTATACATCAGATCACTGGCAGAGCTCTAATACACATCACTGACAACACATTGAAATAAACCCCACATTTACTGGCCTATACACACAGCCAAAAGCAGAAAGATGGGTAGCGCAGAAAATTTTTAGAAATTCTGATCCTACCTCACCAGAAACAACATGGTAACTCCTACAGCTCTATCTGTCACACTGCACAAGAGGGATCAGGGCAAATGGAACCATCTTAATTCTCATTCACATACTCAAAACAGTTCAGAGAGCCATTTCTCTCAGGTGCTGGCTCTACAGTCTTTTTTCCTTTTTCCACTTGCAAGTTATGGAAACCATATGCACTAACTTCAGACTGTTGATATTCAGTGAGCTACATTTACTACAGTCAAATTTGTGCCTCCACGTAGCTTCCACAAAAAGAAGTAACCCTGAAACTACAGATGAATTAACTTAAATGAAGTTCCCACAAAAATACCAGAAAACATAAGCAAACCACTTATGTGCACTTAGAATCTAAGACAGATACAATTAAAAGCCACTGATTCAGCAAGAATACCCCATATTTTTTCAGTATCACTACAGAAATTAGGTAACTGCCCTTTCAAATCAAAAAGAAGAAACACATGTCCTATCTCTGCCTCAGAAAGGTTTTTGCAACATCTTGGAGAGCACCATGCGAAGCAATCTAGAAAGACATAATTTAGATTTAACTACTATCAGATATGTGCAGACTTGAATGGAAAGCAAGTTTCAAAAAAATATTAGTTCGCATCTTACTTCATGAAGGAAGAATGTCTTGAGTTGGTTCTCTTCCGCTGGAGCAATACTTTACATTTTATTGAAAGACTGATGATGGAAAAGAAATGATGCTTGGTAAAACCTGCTGATGATGCAAGTGTGAAAGGGAATTCAACAAGTCAGACGACAGGACCAAAGCTGAAATATGTTTTGATTTAATGGTTGTACTACTTATTTTTAAATTTCATCCAGGTAGGGCTTAATATGAAAAGTGGGCATCACCAGCCTCCCTGGGAGTAAAATCAACTTAAGAATACAAAAGACTGGACCCCTATCTTAGTGCAATAGAAACAAGAGAATATAATTTTTTTCCAAGCTGCACTTTTTTAGTAGGTGAGAACAGCAAAATGGGAGAGCTCACCGTTAGGGTGTTTGAATGGCTATGGATGAATTTAACAGCTATACAGATACTATTATCTGCTTCCAAATAACTTCTATGGCTTACAACAGATATAAGGCCAATTCTAGGAAGCATACAAAAAAAAAAAAAACCCCACCAAAAAACCTGCAACATAAAAAACCCTTTTCATTCTAAAATATCTCTGCAACATAGTTTAATATTTAATGAAAATTTCTTTCAAAGTATCACAGGTCACAGTCTGAGACATTTCTCAAATACCATAAAAATCACACTATTGTTAGCTTTTCAACAGACACAAAAATTTTTGATCCTGCAAATACCCTGCAATCTTTTCTTTTAGCAGAATGGGCCATTTGGAAATACTTAGGGAAAGTATAATATTCTTTAACATTAAAATAAAAGCCTTATTTAATGGTAAATGTCCCTAAAAGCAATACTAAGTACTTTTCCTATATTATTATAGTGCACTAGAGATGTTTTTAATTTTACTGGTCTAGAAATGATAAAAAGTGACAGTATTAACATTTTTTCCCCTACATTGCTCTGGCTGGGCTGCACAAGAGACTTCAACAACTGCAATAGGCTGAGCAACCAAGCAGAAATCTTATATGCATCCATTTGAAAGGAGGCAGCTTCTTTTTAGAATAAACAGCAAAGGAACAAAACTCCTAAGGCAAATCGAAACTTTGGTACGTGTAGGAGTCTATGCGTGACCTTATTTCAACAGAAATCCCCAAGTAATGGTGTGGCTATGGACATTATCTCCTGCTCAAATCTCCTTAACACACAGAACCTCTTAAAATTACATACATGTCTGACCCTGAAACATGACCTCTGTCTTGTCCAAAATGTAAGACTTGTTTTTCGGAAATGTGATCCTTTTCCTTAATGTGGTCCACACAAAAGTCACACTTGAAAAGGAATTACTTGTAACAAAGTCATTTCAAGATTATTTGTTGTCCTTTCTTTACAGGGAATTGACATACAGAACAATAATACATGGTGTTGAAAATAAATTTAATAAGCTGACTCTATCTCATGATATATAGGTGTGCTATCTCCCTCTTTATTCATGGAAAAATACTACACTGGTTTGCACATATTAACCTAAGTAATCAATATTTTACGTAAGAAAGCCACTGAAGCAAGAAATAATGCCCTGATGCTCAGAGCAGTGATATGCCGTAGTCTTCATAAGATGATTAATGCTATACCACAAGATCTCCCACAATGGTTTCCCTACTAAAATATCAAAGAATCATCAACTTGAAAAGTTTCCGGGACCAAGGAATATCGTTAAGTGCATTGCTTAAAATCACATTGCCATATTCAGAGGGACTGTGCTGAGACTTATGGCTGGAAATTGGTAGATGGGACTGAGTATGCAGCAACCACAGCTGAATACAGCTTGTTCCCTTTCACAGCAGATTTTAGCTAAGTTCCCTGAGCAAATGCAGCATATTAACTTGAACTGAAATACATTACATCTTTATGAAGTAAGTATTCCAAGTAGGAGACAAGTAGAACATTCCTTCGTTGAGTGTTTGATGCACCTTACAGATTGTCTGTGACTATTGGGAAAAGGTTTCTTTCACAGTTAATACAACACACATAAACTAAACCACTCTTATTCAGTCACTGTTAGCACCAGATGCTTAGTTTTAAGTGTTCAGAACTCTTTACCAGTCACAAAAGGAAATAAAAAAGGTGAGCCAAACAAAACAACAACAACAATAACAACAAAACAAACCAGGAAAGTCACTCAGTTTTGCTGCTTGGAATAAGGCCTCAGACTGCAACAACAGGTATAGTACAATGTATTTTTCTGCAAATTGATCCTTCTTCCCAGAGTATCCTAAAAGCCTTTAAGAATGCAGTTCTACTTGAGTTTAACAGCAGGGTTTCCTCTTAGACCAATGTATTTGTGATTGACTGTTTTGTTGAATTGAGACTTCTTCTGTTTTGTTCAAGCTAAAACCGCCCCCCCATTTTGATACTTTACAAGATTGAAGCCACAATGATATGGAGGACTCTGATAACTCTAGATTTCAACAACATCTTCCCATCAACTAGTTTTCTAAAACCATCACTTGAAAGCATTCCCAAGAGAAGCAGTTTTAGATTATTTGGGCTCCGGTAAGATCTTATCCAAAATTATGTTCTGTGACAGCTGAAAGGATCACAATGAAACAAAAGCACAAGTGTTTATCACCTTAATCCTTAAAGTCAGGAGATGGATGGTTATTCTATCCACAGACTTTTAAAAAACCCACAAAACCCCAAACCCATCAAGACCTCTTTCCAAACACACTACTTTATATCCCAAAATTCCAGTGAGAGGCTTGTTTTCTATGCCACTCCTAAAATCTCCTGCTTAGAACCATATAAAACCATAGCAAACGTTCAGAATTGCCAACAGAAGACCAATATCTCTGCAGGAAAATGAGTAATCTCTTTTCTATTTCTTCTTTTTTTAATTTGTAGTATAGGTATAAGCCCAAATAGTCACGTCAGATTTATCTGACGACTATCAAATTTACCGATCAAAAACTACGCAATGCATTTAGTCATTCTTCCTTCAGAGATCACAGAGAAGCTTTACTGCCTTTACTATCAGAAGACAAATCATCAGTGAATTTTACTGTACAATAGCAAAGTCAAATTAGACTAAGAATTTTAGCCTCTGTAATTTCAGGAACTTAATATTGCCACTGCCTAACCTAAATAGTCAGAGATGCAAAAGCTTCTTTAATCTCATGACACTTAGGCTGCTACGCTCGCTGTTCCTGAGGATGAGTACTTCTTGGGAAAACAGACAACTGCTTTTTGTTCACCAGCCTCTTGGTGTAAAAGGCAAGAAAGCTTCACACTGCATTAGAGACATGTCGATGGAGAACACAGCTAAAAACCAACACACACACAAAAAAGGCAACATCACTAAATCAGTTCTGAGCACTGGCTGTACTCCCAACCCCTCCCACCATACCTAGGATATGCTTCCAACTGTTCCTATGTGTCATATAAAGATACTGTTACGGGAAAAAGAAGTCAAGTTACTTTCATAATACAAGAGGCTAAGAATGAATATTATTTTAGGAATGACGAGACACAGTTCAATCAGAGTTCCAGACGCTGAAGGTTTTGCCAGCAAGAATCAAATATAGTTCAGAGGCAAAGACAAGTTGATTGTTTGTTACTAATAAGAGAGAGCAAAGTCAAAATTCCCTCCAAAACTCTTATGTGGCATTTACTAAGAAAAGCACCTCAATGTTCAATTCCAGTAGAACAGCCTTTGTCGATGCCTTCAGATTTTTATTTTCTCCAATTTTTGTAGATGGAAATCTGCTCCAGTGTTCTTTGAAGACACAGTATTTAATCCCATTTAATTAAGAATTAATTGCAGAATTCACAACAGATGGGTATGCCATGTACAGAGGCAGGAAGAATAATTAAAGTGTGTGGAGGGTGGAGGTGAATAGAAGGAAGGCCAGCAGGTGACAGGTTTTTTGCAAGGATCAGGAAACAGGAAAATGGTGAAAGTAAGATTTCAGAGTGTTGACACCGATGACAAAACCCTGTATCAGACAGTAGCTCCCTGCAGCATCGCAAAAAGCTTTACAAGCTCCTACACAGTATTTAGAGTATTGAGCAGCTGCTCCTGAAAACAAACAGATCCAACCAAAATTTTATCAATCAGGCAAAATTTGAAACGGGAGAGATGGTCTAGTCAACCACAGTTTCCATCTTCAGTTTCCCTTCTTTATATAGACATACGTATTACACATATGAGAGAAAGGGACTTGCACTTAAAAGACACATCCCACTGCTTTTGGGAAATTAAAACCCAGTTACATTTAATCACTACTTAAATGCATCTCTTAATTAAAATACTAAAATCTGAAAATCAACTGATAATTATTCAAAAACTTCCCAGCAGATAAACCCACTGTTTTCAGAAAACTCATTTGTACCCTATCTGCTTTCTTCAAACCTAGTATAAAATTAAACTACAGACAAAGACTACTTCTGGTATTGCAATACAGATGATGATGTTGTTTTTGAATCCTGACAGTATAGATGATATTCCATAATTGCAACAGCACTTCGATCCAGAGTTATCATTTGAGAAATTCCAAGGTGTCTCCAGATATGTCAACTATTTCCTCAATATAACCTTCATCTACTGTAAATGCTGATTTTCCTATACATACATTTATGTTTTCTTTTAAGAAGTTCATTGCACTGACTGGAACTTTTGGAAAGCAGTGGGATGTGAGACAGAACATATATACTAGAAAAACAACCCCTACTTCCCTTCTGCACCTATAGGCAGATTTGCGTTTTTAAAAAGTAAACTTCAAATAACTATTTAAAACCAATTCAGCTGCCAGCAACCTGCTTTCACTAGAAACACTATAGAAAAGCATCTTATGGCTACCTCAGTAAAATAAATACAGCACTTGTATATTAACAGAAAAAGTACATTTTCTTAATATGAGTGAGGGTTTGCCAAAGCAGATGTTGCAGGTGGGGAGAGCTCTGCGACTTCTAGAACTACAAATCTTCCTTCACAGCTGCCCGAGTCTTGTGGTGGGAGTTCTGCAATCGCCAAAATCCAGCTGCCTCAGCTGGAGGGAGATGTCCAGCCCAGCCTCTCTAACGGGAAACAGAGGAAGCACACCTATATATACTTTCTGAAATAATCTCAGAGAACTTCTACAGCAAATTAAAACACACACAAACTTCACATGATTCTGGTATTTTTTTTAGCACCAAACTCCCTGTTCATTTAGCCTAGTAAGGCTGGGTTTAGAACAGCTCTTTTCCAGTCACCATAGCAGGACAGGCTGGAAAGGGCTACCACAAAAAAGAAACGTGAAGTACCACATCCTCTGTACTTGCAAGTGGACTTGAAAGAAAAGCTCTGAAGAACAATCTCAAAATTTTGTTTCCATTCATAAAATCTCTGTAGTTTAGGGTGGGAGATGATTATTATTGGGTCTCAGGGAGCTAATTATGATACTAATTAAGAAAAATAATTAAGCATTAACAAAGTTCTCAATAAAACATATTTTACAAACATGCTTTAGAAACATTGAAAATCAAACTGATTTCCTTTGTAAGAAGGATCTTTTATACTCTGGTAATTGCATGTAATTCTTTTTAAAGACTACACATGGCACACACACGCCTCAAAAGAATGAAATAGAAACAGAAAATACAAATGTTAACGAGGGAATGATCAAAAATTGAACAGAAATAAAGACAATTGCAATGGGGTAACACTAATAACATAGTAGGTTTAGGTAAATACACTAGTGAATTCGCAGCATCATAAACTGTCGCATGTTCAAGCAAGGAAAAGGCACTACTTCATTATACTGTAAGACCAGCTGTACCCCAAATCCTTGGATCTCATAAGCAAATTTTTAGGAATGAGTATGAGGGAGTGGCAGATGCGTCCTTTGGATTTACTTCATCTCCCTTCCCTCCTGACAGATTCAAACCATGTTTCAGATTTTCACAGCTGCCATTCAATTATCTATTACTTTGCAATGAGTTACAACCTAATAATGTGTCACATGTTTTATTTCTACTGTTCACTAAAGTGAACTCCATTTCTGGAGAAAGAAAAACAGAATCAGACAAGGAACATTTTTACTTTTAGATTACTCTAAAAGAGAACCATTCTTCACCAAGTATGAAATTACAGTCAACCACCTGGAGTTTCATATCCTTTCAGTGTTCACAGAAAAAGCATACTCATACAGCAAATCACAAAAGCTGGGCTATTACAAACATCAGCTTTAATAAGTCATGTAGCATTGCTCACAATGCCAGCTGTAGTAGTCATAAAGACTCCCAATCCATTTTCTAAGTAATTTATTTCATATCATAGAAGTGTTTATTTTATTGGAAAATGCAATGAATTGGTATCAGGGAAAAACCTCAAGGACTAAAATCATAGTCCATGATTATATATTTTCCCCCTTTAACAAAACTAAACAACAAATGGGTGATATCCCTGCCCAGGATGAGTGGGTTGGAACTACACAATCTTTAAGGTCCCTTCCAACCCAAATCATTCCATGATTCTATGACTATTAGGTGGGATCCAGTGATCCTATGTCTTTCGTATTTCCTTTACAAAGTTTTCTTCCAGTTGCAGAGTTTTAGATCTTTTTGGTCACAGATACCTATATTAGTTGATTTCTTAATTTATAGACTCTCAGAAGAAATTTATGTTAATACAACAATGATGAATTCAGTTCTTTGGATATGAAGGTTGGGTCAAGCAAGGATCACCACATGTAGAACATAAATCCATAGTTTGCAGTTGCACACATATTCAAATCAGCAACTTCAAATTATGTATATTTATACAAAATATTACAAGACTGGAAACACAGAAGAAAGCCTATGAAAATATAACACCTGAATAAAAATATCAGTAGTTCTCCTTTTTCTAGCATGATTTTAGATTAATTACAACATTAAAGATATGCAGTAGACTAAAAAGAGCAGAAGAAAAAGGAAATTCATAGGTAAAATTACAACAGACCACCCCGTGAAACCGCACCTGCAGAAAGCAAGCCCCACATTGCAGCATGTTACATTTTCTCCAGAAGTCTTGCCCTAAAACCCCTCAGCTCACCTTGTCTTTCTCTAACTTCTCATTCTCACATTAATTCTCACAGTTCACAGCCACCTCAACAGTGCTAATACTATTTTCAAGATTACACCACAAAGCATAAAATTAGGCATCACTCTCCCCATGGTCCCATCTAACTCTACCTAAAGAAAGGAGTTCCATGTGCATTTTTCTTGATGACAGTCAAAAAAATCCTCTTCTTCCCTGCAAATGCTTGTCCTTGCCCTCCCAGTTCAGTTTACTGTTTTCTCCCAGCATCATCGCTTATCAGCCTCACAGGCACAGAAAACCATGTGTAGGACCTCCTGCAATGACAAGACTATTAATGAGCACAGTCACCTTTAGATCCCAGTGAAAAAAAGAGTCCAGTGTACCCTAAGTTCTTATACGGTCCTGAGTCCCCAGCCCACCACAGATGCCTTGACCTGTCTTTATGCCACTTCCAGCACCTACCCCACACCCCTAAGTTCTCCCCTTTCCTGCATGTACTAAAACTGAATTTTGCCTGTGTGCAACAGGTTAAAACTCAAACAACGAAAGTCATGTACACGGAAGTCACTACACCCCTAGAAATCTCCTAGGAAATTATTCCTTCTAAGTGTCTTCATTGCCTGTCTGCAGTTGGCCGGAAACTGTATCACTATTTTAGGGTTTAAGTTAAGGCTTATGACTAACACTTATGGTAGCCTGGAAAACAGGACGGATCATCACCATCTATTACTTCAAAAAATTCTCAGCACAGAAGAATTCTTAGCAAAGAACATGAAACAATGTATTACTCACACCACCACCCTCCCAAAAAAAAAATCCATGGCTGAAGTGCACAAAAAACCCACAAACTTTTACTGAAGAGACCGAAACCAACATTCTAGAGGAAGAAGGGGTAGAAGAGAGAGAAAGAAATAACATAACTTGGGAGAAAAATTTAAATTTGAAAAAATTATTTGAAACTCAAAAAATTGAGATTTTTTCAATATAAATTTGAAAGGTCACTGGTAGCCCTAACTATAAACAAGACCAATCTAATCAGGTTTTTCTAGTGAAAAAATAACTGACCATCCAAAACAGCAATCATTACTCTGCTGTATTTTTGGTTTAAAGATATTATTTCAGTGAATCATACAGTGATGCACAGGAATCGGGGGTTGGGATTTTTAGGCAATGTGAGTTTAGAAGGCTTTATATGGGGCTTTTTTTTGGGGGGGTCTCTTTCCCATGATGGAATTCTGCAATTTCCCCCAATTAACTCCATTTTATCACTGGGATTCTTTTGACTTACAATAATAAAACTATTCAGTTCTAGTGGTCTAATTTTGTTCTTCCAGCCATATACCACAGATTACAGAGAAAAGAACCTGTGGCCTACACGGTAGAGTGGTTTGCCTCAGACACAAATTCCCTTCTCTCAGGAAAGACAAAATAAGTATGTTCCCTTTTATTGACTTTTACTTTTCAATGGATTAGCTAGGAGGTTTACTTTTACCTCATGGACTGAACTTTCCATAAAAACATCAACTTCAAGAGCAAATTAAACTCTGTTAGTTTACAGCAGCTCTAAGTACTCTTATTAGATGCTCGCTTTCAGTTAGAGAATAGCTGCTTCAAAGAATGTCTACACTGCACAGTGCAATGCCAGGTAAATGCCTAAGATCAGTATCTCAAGAAACAGACTAAAAATAATTAATTACTACATTTCGTAGCTCGTTCTTATTTTACACACTGTTAGAGAATGATCTTCAACACTGTTGCATACTGGTCTGTCAGGACAAAGTCTCTGATCATCTCCTATGCTTTTAAAGCCCCTGATCTCATCAGACAATGTCTGCAACAAAAAGGCTAAAACAAAAATTTGTAATATTTTGCTTCAGCTTCATCACAAGTGGACATCAGCTTTTTAATGTCATGCCATGTATACATGCATGCATATGAGAGAATCAGACATACAAAAAGTAATGGCATGTGTCAGACTGGAAGAATTTATGGACCAGCTATCCAGGAAAGTATTCTTCTCTACTAAGGAGAAGGGGAAAGAAAAAGTGAGTTGTTCTCAGCTTCTGGTGAAATGCAATATGCATCCAAGACACACGACATGTGAGAGATCTGTTCAGTTCACATTAAACAAATGCAAGGATTTGGAAGTGAAGAAATTGGACTGGATACCAATTATTAGATTTTAGCTGTCTTTATAACAAAAAATAAAGTCTTAGGAATTTTTTGTCCTGGAGTGACGCACAATGCAAAGAAATAAGAGACACCTGTTACAACAGAAAGACCTGGGCACAGAGCTACTCTAACATAAGCCCCATTTTCAAGAAACGTTCAATGAATTCCCAGGATACAGATAGCAAAACCACATTTAAACACCTTGTTAAGGTACATCTTTCCAACAGCATTTGGCACACGTATTGGTACTACATCATATGATGATCTCTTTACACAGAAAATACACAGTTGTATCAAGTTTCTTACAATTTTTATTAAATCATAAAAGTGATAAACATGGCATTTACCTTTTTCAAGGTCAAACAAGAGGAAGCTACTCACTGTCCCCATGGAAAAATATCAGCAAAGACATACTGTGCAGTTACTTAAACCGAAAAAATCTCAGGAAAATGCATGCAGTCTTTTAAATGAGAGCCCAAGTTACTGCAATTATCTAGTGCTACCTTCACTTTTCAAAATCCTTTCTCTCCTCATAGCACTTGAAACTGACAAACACACTCTTTTTTATTCTGAACAACTTCAAGCACCTTGTTTAAAACTGGTGTAAAAAGAATGCCAAACTTCGTGGAGAATATTTACAAAACCATTGCCAAATGTATGCCCTGCACCTAGATCTTATACCAGACAGACATTTTGCCTTTGTTTTTTCACCATTCAGAAACAAATGAAGGGGAGTGCAGCCTTGGAGACAGTCAAGTCTTTTTTAACCAGCACAGAAAAGCTGCTGTTCACAGTCCCAAGTGCTGCTCCACAGCACCAATTCTATCAAACTGTCCTATCAGAGCTTCAGCCTTTCACATTTTACTTCAGAGACAACAAACTTCTAGTAGTAAGATTCTTTGCAGAGAAGAAATATATTTGTCATCAGAAACTGGAACGGAACAACCTACTTTGTGAAAAGGCAATAGTTCACGACTTGTCCAATACAGCAGTAAAGGATTTGTGAGACCACACTTCTAGAAACTGCCACAGCCTTTCAAGTACACATTTGACACAAAACATAGCTATTTTTAAAAACAGCTTTATGTAGTACTTGCATTCAGAAGAGCTAGATTCATTAAACTTTACACATAAACAAAATGTAAGCACATGTTAAAAAAAATTACCTACAGACTCCAACGTGAATAATGGATATGAACCTTCCCCAAGTGACTGAAGCAGAATCTTTCAATTTAAATTAATCAAAAGCAAAAGATCAAGCAAAAGCTTTAAATAACTGCTACAGTATCGTAATAGTATTTCACAGCTAAAACCAACATTATGTCACAAAATATGCACATAAAAATGCATATTTACTTTAAAAAGGGAAATGCCCAAAAGAAAGGGAAATACCAAAGCATATTGCAGTCTACTTGATAACACAAAAAAAGCAAATCATCACTGCTCACTAGGAAGCAGGGCAATAAAGTTATAAATATCTTATTACAGCTTGATAGTAAATTTTTATGTTGAAATTTACTGCAGAAAGAATTACATTCTTTCGACCATTCTTCCTACAGGTTTCTATCAGGAACATAACTGCTTGCACACATAGCTCAGTATCAAGCAGAGAGGCAGAAATTAACTGAGTATCAGACAGGTGAAAAGAACAAAATACTAACATGGTTTACTACAAACCACTTACATAAAAAGTCCACAATTCATCTTCTCATAAATATGGAATAAATATAACCATATAAGTGTGAAATATAAAATTTTGTTATGAGTGGATATCTAAAAAAAATAGAATCTTAATATATGCAGCTTTAAATCACTGTATTCATTTTGAAATTTTGCCTGGTGGAACACATCAAAGTAATTTAAAAAAACAAAATCAAGTTTGTTGAGTAAGAATAGGCTTGCAGCCTAATTTGAAGCTTAAGCACGCGCCCTGATGAACAGCTGTAGGGGAAAAAAGGAGTTCTCAAAGGCAATGACCACCACAATTATGTCTTTCACTCTTGTAACGCACCATAGGAAAAGCAGTCTCTTAAATAACTGGATTCTACATTATACAACAATTAAACACCCTTCACATAGGAAAATATCCTCTATTTCTAAATCTACATAATAATCACTTTTCCCTATTCAACATCTTTCCCATGATTATATGTGTAAATGCTAAGAAAAATGCCTCAGCCACAATTCAGTTGTTATGAGTAGATTTTAATATCTAATTAAGATGGGTCAGTATTTCAAAGAGACACTAGCAGAGATTAACCGAGTGATACAATAAATAGCATTGACTCAATTGGCATCAGTATTTTCTTTGGGTCTAGAACAAAGTAATATCCTATGCAAGAGCTAAAACCACTTTGATCCACTCTGTCATCTCAAAGAATGTCTTTTATTAATGCAACAGAGATGCCTGCCAGGGTTTTCTTATCACCAGAATCAATGCTGCTAAAGGTGCTATATTTCAGATGTGACCTTATACCCCATTTCTACTTTTGTTCACTGTGGGGCCCTATTTACAAGAAAACTTGTACATCTAATCTTTTATCAGTATTTCCATTGAAGAGTTTCTTTCCTGTCATGCCACACTGCTGAGCTACATTAGGGGGGCTGCATCAGCAGGGACCACATAAATTCTGTAAATAGTACTTGGTCCTGAATATCCTACTCACAAATGTAAATATATGTAAGTGTCTTATGAGACTGGTACTGTCTAATAAGTTTGTAAAACACACAGACATTATGAAACTGTACCATATTATTATAAAACATTTACATATTCAAAGACTGCAAAACAATAGGATTTCCTTGCTATGACATATTTCCGTCCCACACTTGAAAGCAAAGCAAATTAACATATCATCATACTTCATACATCTAACATCAGCTCTTTAATACAGTTTATAAAACACAACAAAACTTGTCAATCTCAGCAATAAGTCAGAATAAGTGCAAAACAAGTTCCTTCCTAAAACTATCTGACATATGGATTGACTTTTCAAATAATTAAAGGTTCAATATGCCTGCCATTTACAAATCAAAATCAACTGACATGAGAGGCTAAAATTTGGAAGTTAATCTTCTACTGGTGAAACGGAAAGGAAATTCTTTCCACTTCTGAGAGTGTATAAACCAAGGCTCTGACTGGGCAAGGCCTTAGAAATACTACTTTATTCAGTATGCTACCATTGTTCCTTGTTTTTAAAACCTAAGAAATGAGAATGGATGGATCTTCAGTTTGAACATTTTATTTTGCTATACATTGTAAAGCACTGGTTCATTAGGGAAGGGTTGTAAAAACAGTAACTCTTAATTTTCTCTAAGAGTAACAGTGTGGTGTGTGACAGTGGGGCAACCATATAGCTCCTCCCCAGAAGCTTACAGATGCTTCTGCTTTCAAAATTAATAGCTATTGAGGTGATTAACTTAAGTATTTTAAGCTTTTAAAGGTTACAATAAAACTGTATTTATTTATTATTAAAAATCTTCCACACCAGTTAGAGCAGGAAATATTTGCCTGTTCTGTAATAAACTCAGGCTAGGCTAGGGCTTTAACAGCTTAGAGGAGCGTGTATACAACCCCTTTCACATGTCAATAAATGTACAATCACTATTCAAAAGCAAAATTTTCTGAACTGATACTACTCCCAAATGGTCATACTCATTTGAGATCAAGAACTGCTCTTTATCTCACTTCAAACATTTAATCTAGCAGCTCTGCCTAACCTGTCTGCTTCCAGTTTTTAAGTTTAAAGTCTGATTTCAACCCATTGAAACTGAAGGGAGTTTTGCAATTGATATCCTGAACTTCATCCCCATTTCTCTAAAAATAGTTCACCTCCTTTTCTTCCCATTTATGTCCAACTTCAATGGCCTCACAGTTCTGTTTCTTCATACTGGTATCGCCTACATTTACCTCTGATTTTGTTTGCATTATTTTGTTTTCTTTTTTAAAAGCATAATGAAAGTATACAGGGGTTTGGACAATCTTGTGATGTAAGGACAGAGGAGGAGAGTAGAATATGAGTTCTTCAACTCATTTCTGAACTCTCAGAGCCCTACAAAGTTTTTCTCTACAGTCAGTATCCAGCATCAAATTTAAATCTACTAACAAGGCTGTGGGTTGGGGATTTTATTTATCAGCTGACAGGAGACTCTGAGAAACAGTCTGTGAAGTATCAAAGGTTAAAGACCACTGAACTAGATCCCGAGTTATGGAAGGGACATCTCTGTAATACTGTGATTCATCCATCTTATGGTAAGTAATTTTGCACTGTTTACCAGTTCAGCAACAGCACAAAGCACCAAATCATAAGCATTTTGTACTTCCACACTGATGCATGAATTCAAAATTTTCTGTTTAAATAACCAACAATTTATTTCTAACAAACAAAAATCTTTCCTAAAAGCACGTGCATGAAATTTGCATTCCAAAGAAATTTCAGGCAATTGTTAATTAATTCTGTTTACAACAATGGTTTTAAGAAACTAATTGTACCAAAAAAAACCACCTTGAAAATAATTCTGAAATAAATGAAGAATCTTGATGATCTTGACTCCATCTTCTAACAACCTCAAGCCAAAACAAAACCCCAACATAAAGAATGAGATTCATACTTATGTTCCAGAACAAGGAAAAAAGTGTTTCTAACACGTGCATTTAGATGGGCCAATGTCTTTAAACAAGCTATGAGACAACCTCTGTCAGGTGCCGTACTTGTGGGTAGACTCCACGTTCAACAGAGTTACTACACAGTTTGAATCACTGTGTTTGGGTGACAGGTGCAGCTGCTGGCAGCTTTAATTTTTTTTTAAGAATAAACTCTTGGAAAACATTCAGGTTTTAACAGAGCAAATACAAGATCTTCTTGGCAAGATCAGTGGCCAAAAACTTTAGGCACCTATTAAAAATACTCCTGAAAAGAGTCAGCAAGAAAACATAATTTTTTATTATATTAATCTCTTATTTTAAAGGCAGGCAGCATAAGCATCCAGTGGGTAGAGAGCAAAACCCTTACCTATCTCCCAACAAACAGCTGTTTTCTACTTTTCTTTGTATTCCTTTCTCCTAAGATTTGAATTTGAAAAATGTAAGATCGCTCCCATCTCAGCTTTCCTAGAAGACTAGTTCAAGAGAAAGCAAGATCTAGCATGAAATGACAGCAGCAGATGCAAAACTGCTCAGCCTGTCTTACATAACTTGCAAGCCTAAATGTCAAGCCAGTCAACACTAATAACAAAGTCATGGCTTCTTAGACCTCCAAGTAAATCTGTACTCTGTCTCAACACCTCACAGGGAGTGAATGGTTCCTTTCAAACTAACCCTAGAATTCAGAGCTCCTTCCTGAAAAGATATTGTTACAATCAGAAAAGCACCTCTAAAGCTTTTCATGAAACCATAATAAAACAGCCTTCAGAAGCACATTAAACAAAGTTTCAGCAGAACTGTATTTTAAACAACAGTGATTTGTGGTGGTTCTGAACATCTACTGTATTATGTTAACATCCAAAATCATATACAAAGCAGTAGTAGTTTGTACAAGCAAGATGATTTGTATACCTAAAGTAAAAGTAATTTCAGGCTCTGAGTTCCTGTAGCAAAAAAAAATACCTGAATCAAGAAGGTGCTGTTAGATGCCCAACTCAATAAGAATAAAGCAATTTCTGACATGTCATCTAAACATTTCATTCTCCTCATGTATTATTCACAGAAGTTATACACCAAAGTCTGTTTGTATATGCAAATCCCAAAATTTTATCATTACCTGAAAACTAATCTGAACACTTCTAGAATTGAAAATAAAAGGAGCAGCTTGGCTTATTTCAAACACTTGGCACTAGAGCCACCTGATGTATTGAACTTGAGGGAGGTCAGATAAATAAAAAGTTACTTTTTCTTCTGTTTTGGCATATTCATGACTACAGGTAAAGTCACACAAATTTGCCTTTCAATTTTTGGTTTACAGAGAAGATCGAGTAAGCAAGTGATAAAAAGCAGAAGAAAGTGTTTATAACTATCTCACTGCTGAAAACCAGCATTATCAAGTGGCAGCGATGAAAGTGTTTTAACAAGATTATTATTGCCAAAAACATGACAAATTTAGTCTCCCAAACTACAAAATGGTAGCAAGACAAAAAATAATGTAGCTAGTATGTCAGCTAGTGTGTCAGCTCCAGCTGTGTTAAAAATGCCTAAACACATGGACCTAATAAAACTCAGTTCTAAAAAGACATCTTAACTGTGAGGGGTTGAGGGTTCTTTTTGGATGAGGAACTCACCCAGACTTCAAGTCTGTAATCCGTAAACAATTAGTAGCATCTAGTCCTACTTTTCCATTTCTGACCACACTGGAAATGAAGGGCGAAAGTGCTGGAGAAATTCTGTTCAAGGCCACTTCAGGTGACATTTTAAAATGTTCCTCCTTCTTTTGTCTTGAGCTGCAAAGGGACAGCAAAGGGAGAAAATAAAATTTTAAAATATCCTACTTATTTGATGTAGATTAACATGTACTCTGCAAACACCAACAGAAAAAAAAGCTAAGCACGCAAAAGACCAGGAATGTAGAGTAACTGAAGTGTGCAGCTTTATAAAGAAAAAATTAACACAGGTAGGTTTCTTTCCTCCCACCTCTGCAACATTCAGTGAAGCCTGTTTATTCAGTATCAACATAAAGCCAGAATTATGTCCTAGGCACCTTTAATTACTGCCCTATCCCTCTGACAAAGAGAAATAAAATTGAGAGCCACTCTGACACTTCACAGCCCAGCTCTTCTTGTGGGCATTCCCAGTCAGTCTGTAATTGACAAGTCACACTTGTTCCGCTTCCCCTGAAATCAGTGGGACTTACATTAACTGCAATGGGCCCAGGGGTTTGATACCTCTCTGTATTCTCACCTGCAATTTCTAAGAGCATTAGTGTGCCTATAATCAGTATAACTTTTATACTACTTCATTAGGTAGCAATTTACAGGACTTCATGATGCCTTTTAAAAGCTGACACTGCTTCTCTTTCAGTGGTATCACCATACTCTTTGAAAGGCATCTTCATCTTCCTTCACATAACAGATCAGGAAGCTGATGTATGTGCATTTTAAGCACAACTCATTCAGAAGTGCTTGCAATTATGTGACCTTACGCTAAATCAATTAGGCCATTAATTCAGCACACTTTAGGAACCCGTTGCTTCTTTCTAGGTGAAATGCAGAAACTGAGCACACACACATTTTAATTCATTGCACCATGAAAAGGCTAGAGTACGTGGACAATAACAGACTGTGGTAGAAGTGAGAGAAAACAAGGATAACCAACCTATTAAAATGTTAACATATTTGATCACATTCTAAGGCACAGAGCTTCACATGAAAATTAACATAACTTGGCAATTTTAGAAAACAAGGCTGTAAATGACTAAAGGTAACCTAAACTTGCCACTGATAAGTGGGACAGAAGAGCTTATACATAAACCCTGAGGATTAAAAAATATTTTTAAAAATATCCATTTAATTGAAAAACACCAATATGCACTGCATTCACTTTCTTTAAAACGCTGCATATGGACTGCTGTATTAGTAAGTGTTCTATAACAAGAGTGTGAACAACTCATGGCAATAATTGCAATTTTCTGTTGTTTTTCACACTCAGTTTACCAACATTAATTAGTAACTAATGGGTATTCTACAGGATCTACTAAATCGCTGTAACTGGGAGCAACACTAAATTTCACATTCTGTTCTCATGAAAGCCATTCACGCTGGAGTAGCAGGGAGCAACGCTGAAGAGTGTTTGTCCCAGCTATTCGGAATGTAGCTTAATAAAGCAAAGGCCAGGCACTTTAAGGCAAACAGAAACATTAATAAAGTAAGACTTCCTAAAAATAGTAATTATCTTTAATACACTGGCTCCTACATTTTATGGCAGTGAAGAAGCTGAAGACTGAGTTTCCATGCCCTGACACATAATGTGCTCTCATAGATAATTTGTTTAATTGACAATGGAACAACTTAAGTTTGTTTAGCAAACACCTACAGCAATTTAGGATACTACCTCCTGTTTGCTACTTTTCTACTAAAAATTTCTGCCTACTCACCTTTATTCTTCCCCAGAGGGACTGAGAGGACACAAGCCCATACTTGACATATTTCAATGCAAAGTCCAGTGGCTTAGACTGAACTGCTAATAAAAATTAGTTTAAGCTAAAATACTTTGCACAAGAGTGGTTACAACAGGGCATATACTTCAGTCTGCCAGCCCTGCTGTAGGGAAGAGTCATTTTTCAAGCAGGGGGCAGCTGGACTGATGAAGGTAAGAACTTCTTAAACCACGAGAAAATGCTGAAAAACGACCTATCCTTCTAGCAATCCTGACGCTATACATGAAGATCTCAGAACTGGTTCTGATAATGAAATATTTTAAGGGGACTGTAAGTGTTATGAGGGTGAAATTGCGAGACGTGATGCGTGTGGTGATCACAGCTGAACAGATGCATCTTCCAAAATGAACTTTAAAATTAAATTCCTCATCTTTTTGTTAATAAAATTTGCAGATACTGTCAAAACAAGATTTAAATGACTGTTAGGCATTTTTCTGTATTTTATTGCATCATTTTTAAAAATCACAATACCTTCTATTTAACAAGCCAGATACAAAATACTTAAAGGGTTGCTATCAATTAAACTCACTGATTTATTTTGTAAACAAAAGGCTTTACAAACTAGAACACAATTTGTACCAGTTTCCTAAGTTTCAGTTGTCATATACATTTTTTTTCCTCAGCTCAAGTTTCCCACAGTACTGGAAACTGAACACAAACAAATTCAGGGGAATTAAGAAAAACAAAATTCACTGGACTGCTTCCCTCCCAAAACAAAACCTTTGAAAGAAGAAAACAAACTAATCGTTGAATCCTGTTAGATTCAGCTGGCTATCACTGTGACTTCGGGCTAGTGTTACACACGCTTCACAGTAACCATGAAGCCCAGGGCACTGCTTCGGGCATCGGAGAGTCCGGATGCAAGACACTCTGTCCTTCCACCACCGGCCATTCTATTATGGGCGCTTTAAAAAGGAAAAGGTGAATGTTGTGATGGAGACCGGGAAACGAGACAGGACCTTTCCTGTCTAACCCTCTTCGCGCGGCCGTCGGCAGTCTGGTAATGTGGTTTTCACTTTGGGGGTGGCAGGAGCATGTGTCTGGGTGTGAGTGGGGAAAAGCACGACCGCCGCCTCCTGCAGCCGTGCCCGAACACATCCATGGAATGCGATCAGCAGTGTGGATCTGCGGAGCCCCGGGTAAACGCCGAAGTTACCTAAGCCCTGGCACGAAAGAACGCTCAGAATCCCAGAATGGGTCAGGTTGGAAGGGACCACAGTGGGTCATCTGGACCAACCTCCCTGTTCAGGCAGGGTCATCCCAGAGCACACGGCACAGGATTGTGTCCAGGCAGTTCTCGAATCTCTCCAGTGATGGACACTCCACACCGTCTCTGGGCAATTTGTTCCAGTGCTCGGTCTCCCACAAAGTAAAGAAGCTCTTCCCCATGTCCAGGGGGAACTTCCCGCCCACCAGTCTCCTGCCGGGCTGACCCCGGCCAAGCCCCGCTCCTTCCCCAGCCGGTGCCGCCACCCGCGGCGCTGCGCCAGCCCCGCCCCGCCCCAGACGGCGGTGCTAACACCGGCCTCCGCCGGCTCAGGGCCAAAGCCTCCCGGCGCCGGGTCCCCTTCCGCCCGCCGCCGTCCCGGGAAGGGCTGTGGCGTTGCTCGCTCCCGCCCGCTCTCCCTGCCCTGCTCGTTCGCCCCATCGCGCCCGTCCCGGCCCCGCCATTACCTACGGCGGCCGGAACTCGCCGCTTGGCAACGGCGTGCACGCCCCCGCGCCCGCCGTGCGCGCCTCCGCTCCCCCCGCGCCGCCGCCGCCGCCTCTCCCACCCGGGTCGGAGGGGTCTTCACCGGCCCAATATTGGCGTCCGCCGCAAGTGCCTGCGCGGGCTGTGTCGCCGCGCAGGGCGCGGGGCGGCGGTTCGGTCGGTCGCCGCCGGAGCGGCGCGGGGGAGAGGGGAAGGAGGAGGGGGGGCGGTCGTGGCAACAGGCGTTCGGCAGGGGCAGCCCTGGCGGGCGAAGGTCCCCGCGGGCAGCCCGTCGCCCATGGCAACCCGGGAAGCCGCGGCGGGGCCCGGGGCGGGTCAGGGTCCAAGGGCCGCCCCGGCGCCATGGCCGCGGAGGTTGTGGTGGTGGGATCCTGTATGACCGACCTGGTCAGGTTAGTACTGGCTGGGGGTTTCCTGCCCGCACTGGGCGGAGCGAGCCCGCGGTCATGGGAGCGCAGGGCGTCACGGTGCCCCGGGCACAGCGCAGGCACGCCGGGCCTCCCCGGGACAGGCCGGGCCGGGATGCGCCCCGGGCCGAGCCCAGCGGGTGTCACGTCTCTCCCCAGGCCGGGCTGCAAGCGGGGTCGGCGCCAGGCGCGGCGGGCGGAGCGCTCGGCCCCGGGCAGAGGGAACCGCGGCTGCGGCAGAGGAAAAGACTGAGCACAGGCACTGATTGCCCAGAGACGGTGTGGAGTCTCCATCACTGGAGACATTCAGGAACCTTCTGGATGCAATCGTGTGCCATGTGCTCTGGGATGACTCTGCTTGAGCAGGGAGCTTGGTAACCCACAGGTGACCCACTGTGGTGCTTTCCAACCTGACCCATTCTGAGATTCTGTGAAGCGGGGCGGCTGCACCCGGGTGATGTCAGCTGCAAATAGTGCTTTGAAAGAAGAGTGTGGGAACGGGGAGAGGTTTCAACGTGCTGGAGCTTTGATCAGCTGTCTGTGACTCTGGAGAGAGGAGAGACTTGGGTTTGTGTTTTCAGCTGTGGCGGGTGGGTCGGTGTTGGCCTTGGCCAGGGAAGCAGCGTTTCATAAGGCACCCGCACGGGAAACCTGGAACTCTTGATACTCGTTACCAGCAGAGGAGTCTGAAACGGTTTTATGAACGTAAATAAAGCTGGTCAACTGTAACACGTTTTCAGTTCAAAGCACGCTAGTCTGCACTGGAAAAGTGAGAAAGTGAGGTTAATATTGCAAAGAAACCACGGTTAGCTCCATGAAACAGTAGGTTGTAAATGGATTACTTGCAGGCAACATTTTGTGTGACACTTTGAAATGAGGCTGAGGGAAAGGGAGAGAGAGAGGGAGGGCCTCCCAAGGTATTCATATCCAAACATATTAAGAAGTGCATATAGGAAGCCCTCAAAAATTCAGCAGCTCTGCACCGCAAAACTGTTTTTTAAATTACTTAATAAGTTTTAAAAGGAATATCTTAATATATCTATATTCATTTTCTGAGCATTTTGCTTTTCAAATTAAATACTTGGGTCTCATTGTCTTTTTTTTCCTTCTTTTTCTTTTTTGTACATAGGTAAAGTTTGGAAACTTCTTTTAAAAATTGAAATACAGAAGTTCATGAAAGCTCTTGGTCTTTTTAGCCTGGGATTTATAGTCAATACTAAATAACAGGACAATTCAAGCAAAATTGCAAGAATTCACAATGCAAATACTAACCTGAACTGGCTGGCTTTGTCAGTCCCAGTAAACTTGCAAATCAGTCTTAGATTTGCACTATTTTAAACACATCTGTCTCCATACTCTGTATGCAGACTTGGTTAAAATAAGATTTAAAGTGTATATATCTGGACTGCATCAGCTTGTCCTCCTAGGAATTCTGCAATAAAAAAAAATATCCTCAACAACAGACAATTATACCAAAGCCCGTGGGTCAAGAAAGTGCAGAACACGTGATTAGAGGAACATGCTGAGGAGTGAGTACTGCTTAGGCACAGACTTGTGTTGCAGAAACGATGAAGCCCCTTAAATAATCAAAGAACCTGTGTCAGAAAGATTTAATGCTTTATGTAATTTACAGAACACACTGGCAGCTTTCCAAGAGGAATAGTTGTCTATTAAGTCAGAGTAAGAACTGTGGAACTGATAATGACGTTATGTGTGAATGAGCTCTCAGATGCGTATGACGTTGCACTGAAATGTAAAACATGGTGCTCTAACCTCAAGACATTCCTTTTCCTGTCTGTCTAAAATGTGGGGAAAAAAGTAATCCAAAAATTGTCTGCCAGTTTAAGCACTGCTGTTGACTGCAGCTTTGGGCTTTTCTTGACACTTGAAAAAAAAAGAACAAGAAAACTCCCTACTCTTTTTTTTTTTTTTTGGGCTCCAAGTTTGATATGATAGAAATGCAGTCACTTATTTGAAGGCATATTAACTGGCCGTACTGTAACCAGAGATTACGCCACGAGCTGGAGTGATAGATACTCCAGTGAGATTAAGTGGCTGAAGAAAAGCCGTTTCACTTTTCAGTCAGATGAGAGGGTTTCTTAAAGGGTACAAGTGCTATCACAAGTATGTATCTGACTCACCATTATTAGCTTCTGCTTTAAGTAGCAGTGAAAGGCTTTTTATAAGTGATAAAATAATCTGCTTCAGCTGAAAAAGAAGGGATGGCTTCATTCTTTCTGTTACTAGCACAGGACTTCAGGCATTTAATAAAATAAGAAAAACAGTGTTTAAATTTAGCTGGCAAGAGTTTAATCTGACTAAAATTTCCACAGAGTGCCTATGTAGACATTGTTTAAATGTATCCTGGCTTACGAAAATATGGGTAAAATTACCGGAAGGTACTAAGCAGTAGGCTTGATTGTGCCTAGGTGGAACAGGAAACTATGAACAAGCTTTATGAAATATAAAAACTGTCAGGTTAGGGTTAGGATTAGGTTCCAGGAGCATAACTCTTGACTGTCTTTGTATCTGGGATTTCGAGGGGGCTGCATATTCTAGATTTAAAGCTGGGATTCATTTCAGCTAGAACGAATGAGCATCGGGGTTTTGTGAGTTTGTCGTTTGTGCTGATGTTTCAGTTTATAAAAGACACGGACAGCAGTGATCATGTTAAATGTCTATCACCCATTTGGAGGAGTTGAATAGATTTGTGATAGTTACGCAGAGGAAGCCGGACACATTTTTGTATACATTGTGTTTAATGGGCGTATTCACCCCTCAACACTAAAGCCTGTCTTTCTTAGAAGATAGTAATATTGATTGGGACTCTGCCAGAGCTGGACAATGCCGTGTTATAGCTCAAACTGGTAAAATACCCTGTTGGCCCTTTAGGACACAACCTTGGCCCTCTGGAGAGTTAGAAGCTCAGCGTCACACTTGAAATGGTGGTGGCAAACTTTAAATGTGAAGCATTCCTAGGTCTGTAGAGACAAGGTACGAAAAAGCTTTAAGCCATCGTTGGACATATGGCAGCCAGATTCACCATGAAAAAAATTGGCATATAATGTTTTTACTCAATACAGTAAACTAATGATTTAAAGAACCTCTGTGTGAAATGGAAATGTACAGTGTGAAATGTGCTGAATCTTACATAATGACCAAGACAGAAAAGGACAGGGACCTTTGTTTGAAGAGAGATACTCAGATGTAATTCTGAGAAATAATCAAATTCAGAAGAAAGGCTAGCATGTCTTAAAATTCTTCTAAAAGGAAGGGGCCCAGTGGTTTGCTTTTGAAACACTGTTCTCATTGGAAATTCTTTTCTCATTGTCCTGTAGCGCTGCAGTGGCAGAATGTGGGTTTTCTAAAGTGAACTTCATATGATCAAAACAACCTCACGTACATACATGCAGTAAACCACACTCTTCTGGCTTAGTAGGACCAGGAGCAAAACATATTTGTGGTCACAATCACAATCAACACTTCATTGGCAATAGCAGGCAATAGTAGTAGAAAACAAAAACAGCATTATTCTGTATGATCTAGATATCAAACCAGACGGGTACCATCCACAGTATTATTTAAATAGTTTCTCTTCTGACTCATATTTGCAGACTGGTCGTGGCATTGGCATTTTAATTCATATTAAATCAGGACAAGACTAAACATATAAACCAATGAGAGTCAGACACACTAAAACAATTAGAATAAACAGGAGAAACTTTGGCATGGCAATTGAAAACAGCAGAAGCATAGAACAAAATGTAAGATGGAAAAGCAGTCTTTGGATAGTCACAACAACAACAGTTTTCAGTTTAACTCAAGAGAATGACACCACAATCCAAATAGTGGAAAACTGCATTTGCTAGAATGTTCAGAATTTCAAGTCTCAGTTTTCTGTGGACGTCTTTCCTCTCATCACATTTCTTCACTCCCTTTAGGGAGTAGAACTAAAAGTTCTGCTTCCAGCCCCCTGTTGTAACAACCACCGTTAATAATTACTGCAAGTACTAAACTGATTGACTGTAAGCATTCAGCAAGACAGAAAGACAAGGCAGAGAAGCATTGAACTCCATACAGAGTAGGGTGTTGCTGAACTGCAGTGTACAGTGGTGACCAGCGCACATCAGTATAAACATCCCAAACACATCAAATCCTCTTTGCTAACTGAACACAACTTCTGCTGGGGCCAAATGGCGACGGTGTCTCATTAGTGCGATTCTGTGTCTTCCTTTTAAGTCTCTAGTGATGATTATTGTCTGCTGAAGTGATGAAGTAAATGGCTCATTGGCACATTGGAAATGTCCACCATCCAAAACTATGTCTGTACTTTCTTTTTTAACAGTGCAGTATTTGGAGCAATAATTGCGGCCTTTTTTTGTTGGGAATGTGAAAAAGGAATTTTCTTACGTGTCTTTTGAGTGATCAGAAGAAGTCTCACATATGACTTCATTTTCTTCTTTGCTTTGTTTCCAGATCTCACACATGTTCTCATTTCCACCATTTCTCATGCATGTCACCAACTTCTAATGTTTTTTTCTTGTTTTGATTTTTTTTTCTCTTCTGCTTCTCCTAGCAGCAAAGTGTTCTAGAATCCTTCAAATCCATTTCATTTGTGTTTTTGTTTTTATCTGTAATGCTTCCCCTGCAGCAGCCACTCCTCATTCTAGTCAATCTGCCATTGCCAGCAGCATGGGAAAGCACAACTGTGAAGGAATACAAGCTTAGTCCAGTTGAGGAAATTAATCTTTGGATCCAGTGAAAGACATAAAGGCATGAGAGAATGTGTCATCTGTGAATTGTTTCATTTATGTAATAGTGAAAAATCTGGGCTTGATTTCAGACCCAGTACTGTCTGCCCCTTGCCTTCTTCTCTGACCTAGCAAAGTTTGGGTGCATATTAAATGCAGGATGTACAGGCTCAGCATTTGGTGGTTCTGCTCTGATTTTAGAGAACCTAAATGTTTAGAGAAACTCCTGTTTGCCTTCTCTCATGTGGCAGGAAGAAAGCTGCATCTTGGGGGCCCAAAAAGAAAAATGGGATAAAAATCAAGTTGATGAAATTTTCAGTAATGGCATTCAGTAAGAAAATTGTCTTCTGTGCATATATAGCTTTTGAATATCTCTACTGGCCCAAACACTGCTGATACGGGGCCTCATCCAAGCTCATTCATGTCAAAAGAAGCTTTTCAGTGCTGCATACTGAAATTCAATTGTCGTCCTCCAGCAGAATCTGAGTGATAGTTTATTTTAGGGTGAGACACAGTTTAATATTCTAGCATGTTAAAGGTATTTGGTGTTATACCCCAGACTTGAAAAGCTTCCAACAAAGTTCTCTAACAAAAAATGACAAAATGTTGGAAGAGGGGAAAAAGGAGGGAAAATGTCTGCTTGGGTGCTTCTTAAATTAACACAAAATAACTAGGGCAAGGCCACCAGGGACTTTTTTTAACCCATTACAAGGGCTGCATTTGCAACTAAGGTTATGAACCCCAGGCAAGAGACAGTGCACCATTGATCCCAGCTGGCACCTTCTGAAAGAAACTGTTGTTTGTGCCACAGAGGATGCTGTGGGCCCTCTCTGAGAAGGACTGGTGGTGCTAGAACACCTGCTCAGCCCTTGTCTTTGGCTCTTATCCATGAAAACGGGTTTTTTCCCTCCCTTTCCTAAATGGAAATGTGGAAGTTTCAAAATTCTTGAGAAATATGGATGTGAAACTGGTCACACAATGTCTTTTAAGTTAAGCACAACAAAAGTGTTGCTTTCTGGATTCTATTTAATTGAAATGTCCCTGCTCTTTCATTTGGTGACTTCATTTTGTGTCCTACACTACTGTGTACTTTAATTAGGTGCTGTCTTTACTTCCAGAGGCAATTCCATTTCAGCAATAACTAATATGCCTCTCGTTTTTTAGACTCGTTTATCTAGTTAAGTTTTAGTAGTATTTATTTAGTAGTGTTTTTGAGCTAAAGAATACCCCTTGTGGTACTACAGTCAGGCCTGTAGTACCTGAATCCCAGTCACCAAGAGCAGCACTATTTGCCCTACTGGGCATTTGGAAAACATTTTGCAATTTGAGGACAAGAGGAAGGGCAGTTTGCTTTGTAAAAAGATAGGAATAAGTAAAGAGAATTGGAGTAAGTTATTAAAACAGGTAAAAATAATAGGAATTACTGCAGAAGATGTGAAAGAGTCTATCTATAGAGTTGAAGTTGAGATAAAAAGCAGGGAAACTAGTCCTAGTAGTGACAGGTCCCGAGTTGTCCAAAGGCCCCTTGTTTTTCTGCATCTCTTTCTGTCATCTCTGCCTGTCTGCTTGCTTTCTGCAATTTTCTCATGTGGCTGCATGGCAAAATTCAGGGAAAAGCTCTGTTTTAGCCCTGCTGTCTTTTCCCAGCACCAGTGTTTTGGAAGACACGGCACCGAGTGAGTCCTCTGTTACCTCCTCCTTCCCATGAATGAGTTCCCAGCTGTCTGCTTCTGTTCCCCTACCAGCTGCAGTGTCTGGTCTATTTAAGTTTGTAAATTGCTTTGAGATCCTTCAAGATAAAAGGTTCTTCTTAAGTGAGATCATTATCGCTTTGTACATTTCTCCACTCCTTTTTCTCAGTTCAAGCTTCTTTTCTCATCTCGGCTTGGGGTCCATCACAGTACTCAACGTTCCCAACTCACAGCAACACAAAGCTTACACACAAATTTCAGCTTCCAATCCTTGAGCTGTTTGACGCCTCTTAGAGTACTTCAGAGCTGAAGGTTAAATATATGTATTTTCCTGAGCTGATGCCAAAATGCTCAGCACTTGCCACACTGAGATCGTACTTCTGCATTTGCGTCTGACTTCATGTTATTTTGTGTGCTTCAAGAGACTGTGGAGTTCTCTTCCTCCCACTTCTGAAGTACTTACTCATTCTAGGAAGCATTCCAGCTACAACGTTGGTCTGAGATCCTACACTGTATTCTCATAGCCATACTTTGTTCGTGTTCTTGTGGTTAAACTGCACGCCTGTCAGGGCAGGGATTTGACTCCTCTGTGGTGTGGTGAACTTACAAAGGGGAGCCCTGACAGGAGTTCAGAGGGCTCTCTGTTCAAAGGTTCATAGGTAGTAACACGGTGTTTGGGCAGGAGAACCCTATTTCTGTTAAGCTGCAAGTCTAGTTGTTGTCTCTATCTTCTATAGGTTAACTGGTTAGTAAGAGTTTTTCACTGTATAGTATCTATGTTTGTTTATTTCCAATGTCATTCACATTCCAGTGAATTTTCCCTCTTTCCTATGAAAATGAGGTCATCTTAAACCTGTGTTTATGATATTGCAGTCATTTCCATGGCAGTAGACTATGATATCATCAGTGGAGGATTATGCCTTTCCTATGTGTGTTAGCAATTAAAAATTATGGTTTGTGAGATAAAACTAGCATTTACCAAGCTTTTAGCTTTAGTCCATGTTAGGCTGGGAAACTATTCCTTAATCCTCTAGAGAGTTCATTTGGGTAATGGAGTAAATGAATCTAGAAACATTTTGATCCTAGCAGGTGATACGTTTTTGGGGTGTATTTTCCTTATGAGAGAAGAAAATCAGCTACTCCATCTTGTTCTCTCGCCTGGCCAAGAACACTTGTCTGAAACCCAGTGATACTCCTTATGGCTTTGTTATTTAGAGCTACTTAGAAGTTTGACTTAAATATTCACAATTTTCTACTCTCATTAGAAAGTAATTTTTCAGCTTTGGAGGTCAGTAAGCTATTAGACACTACGCACAAAAGTAAAGCAATGTGATCATCAGTCTTTTAATCTTTTTAGTGGGTGCCCTATTTGCCAGCTATCAGTAGCTGAATCTCTTTGTTGAACCTTCCTGAGGGTGTGCATGCTTTCTCATGGGCTGGTGACAGCAGAGGCCAGTTTCAACACCATAAGCAGAAGAAAATACATCCATTTAAAGTGTAGAGTCCAGTGTTAGAACAGTTGCTAATGCTGCAAGATGAGGGGGGGGGGACTCAAAGCATAATTTATTTCTTCTCTGTAAATACTTAAGAATCTTTAAGCCAAGGAAGTAGACTTTCCTCAAAAAGAGTGTGAAAAGAAAGGGAAAAGACATTAGATGAATGTTTGTAGAGAAGGCACATCATCAGTCTGGTTATTGCAACATGAGACAAAATTAAGAGTAATTTTTTTGTGATGTAGTTTAATTTCAGAAACACACTACATCTCTGCACATTTCAGCCTGTCTGTTTTCCCACCTAACACAACTGAACTCTCATATCTCTTTCAATGATCTGGGTAAAACCATTGGGGAAAAAAATGTCAAAATAGTGTACCCCAGGTACATACAAACTTGCATGTGTCCAGTTGCACGGAAAGTCTAGGATGTGAAAAGGTTCTTCCTGGAATTCTTACCACATGAGTGACTACAGCAGAAAGAAATTGCTTTTCCAAATGTCGTTCATTGAAATAGAACCAGGCTGGAATAAAAGGATAGACAAAATTATTGTATGTATTTTTTGGAGACTAAAATTACTGATGCCATAACAGACCTGGTTCCTATCTACTAACGATACAGTCGGGTGATGTTACAGCAACCTCCTGAGGATGCATCTTCTCTATCATTCTGCATTCCTTCTGAGGCTTCATCTGTCTCTGGAAAACCCAGAGTTGATACCTCTGTTGGAAGAAAATGAAAAGTCAGGAAGTAAAATCATTGTGCTAAGGGAAGAGGCTGTTGGGATGACAGCTTATTTAACAATTGTCCAATATCCTGGTGAAAAGGGATTTGTGTTAATTTCTGCTACAGAAAGATGTCATTTTATCTCAGTAATGCTCTGTAACGTGGCCATTGCTTCGCTTTATAACATCCCACTTTACAGAGAGCACAATGATTGCCTTTTGCTCTCTGTAAGGATTCTTAGCTGCTGAGCAGTTCCAAGTAAATAGCATGCAAAGCAGCAATGCACTGGGCACTAGCAGTGTCAGTACTGCAGGGCATTCCTTGGGCTTCTGCTATATCCCGTGATACACATTGAATATTACGTTGTGTTATGAAAGTATCTATAATTTCTAGCCCAAATAAATACTTTTACCATTTAACTTCCACCTTTTTTTCATGGTTTGGTTATTGTCTTATTATTACTGGAAGTTGTTTTAGACTATTTAAAATAAAACGTTTCTTGCTTTTATAGTCTGGAGATGTCTGACACGTAGGATTCACTACAGTCAAATGGGAGGTTGTTTAAAGGAGCTCCTTAGAAAATATTCATCACAATAAACAGGTGTTAGGTGCTAGATTTTAACACCCAGCACAGAGAATATTGTATTTTCTCCCCATTTGTGAGACACAGAATGGTATGATTAATATTCCATTCTGTCTTGTTAATGAATTACTTGCTGGCTGTACTGTTAATGGAAATAACCATTTTCCTAGATGCATTTCTAGACATAAATATCTTCGGGTGAATTTTAGTACTCCTGACAGTAAAGAGCTGCTGGCACAAATCAAAAGCTGCAATAAAAATCATACAGAGTCGATGGTAACAAATTTGTGTAAAAACACTGTGGGCAGGCATATATATTATGTTGCCTCTAGGAACTGTCTGAGCTGTTCTTTCCATAGGAGCTTACCAGTAAGGTTTTGTTTGCTTGTTTTATATGGCTCCACTTGTTAGCTCCTATATCAAGCTGCAGTAAGTTATTTGATGCTGACATCCAGGTTCCCTTGAGGATCCTTGTACCATATACTTCGAGCCTGAAGAAAATACAAAATTACTTTTCACTAGTGTGTTGCCAAAGTAGGTGCAGCTTTGTAGAACACGTTGATCTTTGTGACAACTAATTATAAAATAAGAAGGTGGTAATGTTCACAAATATATCAATGTGCTCTCTTCTGTATTTTATTCTTTCTTCTTTCCATTTCTGAATTTAGTCCTTTTTTTCTCCCTTTTTTCCTGTGCGACATCAATAGCATGTCATTGTTGAACCATGAAATTTCCCCTAATTTGCTTTCACCTCTTTTTGTTGTCCTTCTACATCATGTTCTTACAGTGCACTTCTCTTCTGTATTGCTCTTTCCCTGTCTCTCATCTTCCAAAAATAACTTTGGTGTCCAAAGAATCTTAACTCCCTTTTGTTAATTTATTCCATCCATCACTTGCTGTTCTCCCTGTGTTCTTTCAGATCCTTGTTTACACAAAATGCATAAACCTTGATAGTATAAACAGCAGAAAGAAAAAGCATTGGTCAGAGCTGAAAATAAAGGATAAGCAGATCAAGTTCAGTACTCATGTGAAAAGACTGGCATTTTCCATGTTCTCAGCAGCAATGAGATTGAATATTTATTCCTTCTTCTAATTGTCTGATCCTTTTAGTATTATTCATTGGGAATATCCTGTTAGTATTGTTCAATTATTTTTAAAATTCCTTTTCATTTTTCTTTTTCCCAGAAAGGACCAAGTAAAAAAATGAAGTGTTGGAAAAAAGCAGTTGATGGTTTTTTCTGGAACTCTTATTACTCCATGTAGAGGCAGCAAAAATGTGCAGATTTTTCTTCAGTTTTTATTCCCTGTTGCTCATTAAATTCTGCGCTTAAATGGAGATACAGGAGTTGTCCATTGGTTAGCATCAGAAGCCCGGGTTATACAGAATTGCACTTTTCTTTCTGATATTTAGGGATCTACCTTTCCCAAAAGAGCTTAAATTGTGAAAAAGGTAACTGACTTGCCTAGAGACGATTCCTACCTGTCACAGCAGAGTTAACCTTGGCCAGAGAAGCCCACACACACTCCCCCCACATCCTGCACATTCTCATCTTTGCCCCACAAGCATTAAGATGTTACTGTAATTCCAGATATTAGTTCATGCCTTTATTATGAGATGGAACTTCAGAGAACACTTTTTTAATCAGGGAATGAATGGTAAGATAGTTTCAAAGTAAAAACTTGACCAAAAATTTATCCTGAAGTGGCTGGGCAGTTAGACTTGATGATGGTTGTAGGTCCCTTCCAACTGAGCTATTCTATTGTATTCTAATCTGTTCCCATATAATAAATATATGTATGTTTAAATAGGATTATTGCTTACATTATCTATGATACATTGAATAAGTGTATGTAAACAATGTCTTATTTTAGTTATACTTTTCATTTGTGTCCCATATGGATTCTGCGGGAAGCACTGCACTTAAAACTTGATAAAAATTACCATACTTGTCAAAATTACTGTCCTGGCTATGAGCTTTTAGAACAGCATCTTAATGAAGAAAATTATTAGTACTTGGACTGCACTGTACTTCGTCTTGATGACTCTGTAGCGAAAGCACATCTATGATGTTGCTCCTAGTATTAGAGTTTATAAAGCGCAATATACTTGTGTGCAAAATGCCAATACTTAATGGCATACCGGGGTTCTTTTTATTTTTTACCTGAAAAAGACTGACAGCAAGATTTTATATAGTAGGTGTCCTGTTTTCTGTATGATAGTAAAGCAGAGGTACAGATTACTTTGTTGATTTACCAGTATATAGAAAATCACGATGGCCAAGAACAAGGACCCTGTGGCCTATCCAACCAGCCATATTATTTCCACTTTGTTCACTGTTGTCTGATAAACCCTTTTTACAAGAGGTATAGAAAAGATTAATGTTCACGTCTTGCGTATCTTAATCTGTCCTTGGGCATGTAAAGATCACTTTTTGCTTGGGTTGCAAAGGTTGCTTTGTTTTGTTGGGGTTTTTTTCTGCTTTAGCACTGGTATTTCATCATGATATAATGTTCTGTTCAGCACAGGAACTGGAGGCTGCTTGCTTCAGTTCTGGGTGAGCACAGCCTGTTTCAGAGACACTCTATTCTAACATTACCGTCAGATTGCATTGAAAATAATTATGTAACTGCCATTCCAAAAATAATGTAATTGAGAGACATCAATGAAGAACAACGTGGGAGGCAAATAAAGCTAGAGAGTAGCAATTCTGAAAATTTCCACAATCTTTCTTAAATACAAACCAGATGTTTGGTAAGAATGATGGAATGTTTGCTGAGACTTAAATATCTGAAGATAGATTTATTTGAGTTTTAAAATCTCTTTAGAGCTTCAGCTTCAGAATTAAACATTCCAAAGATTATGAACTCATCAATGTTGTGCCACCTTTTCCTCCAAATTTAACTGCTAGTGATGTGAGGAAATGTTACAGATTTGTTGTTCCATGAGAAAGCTTTTTATTTTTGGTAATTAGTCAAATAAATAATTTCTCTGTGTTGAAGTTTTCATATTCGTAACATAATTTAGGAATTTTGATGTCTTAGTAATACCGTAATTTCACTGAAATGCAGTACAGTGTACTACCATAAGTGCTTCAGAGCATTCACCTGGATGCCTTTCTATTTGTTTAATCTTTTAATAGCTAGGAGGGTAAAATCTGATTCTGTACACAGGGTCAACAAAATTGTTCACTGACGTTCTTGAAGAACTGTAGACATCTGTTCTCATTCTATGTGTTACAAGTTTTGGTCTTTTTCAATTGAAGCTATGATTGTAAAAGAAGATACAGCTCTTGTGGCCCTCCTGTGTGTCATCACAGCCATTCATTTAATTTTCTCCCTTGCTAGAGATTTTCTACAGTTGTTCGACTTCAGCTGTTTACCCACTCAGTAATGAGATCTACAGACCAGTTTGTCTATTTATATATGTGTATATATCTATTAATGTGCTTGTATAAACAGTTTGTATATTTATATGTTATTTATATATATTTCTGTTTAATAAAATACATATTTTCCCTGATGGCAATACTCATTGAAAAGATTCCTGCTGCTTTGCACCAATTTATCATTCACTTGTTTGTGTTGTGGTGACACGTTTTTTGATGTAAAATCAAACTGATTTTTAAAAAACCCTCTGAATGGATGATGGTGTAAAGCTTTTACATCTCCCTGTGCTGCAGAGGGACTCCTCTGTAAGTGTCAGTTACTGTGCCTGATACCAGCTTGGGTAATGCTTGTACAGCGTTCATCACTGTGGGCTACAGAGTATCTCAGACCATCAAACAGCCAAGCAATAGGCAAGTATTTGAATTGCTGAAAATTTTGGGGTTTTTTCAAAAGAAAACCTTGTCATGTTCAGGGACATAGAAGGGAAAAAAATAGAGATTTTCTGATTTTTAGGGTTTTTTCAGTCATTAAACGTCTGAAGGAAGTCTGCAAACCTAGAACCAGATTGCCCCATGCTTAAACCAAGCTGTAGTTAACTGAATTCCTGAGCTAGTCTCTTTAGAAATCTTGGAAGTTTTCTGCCTTCCAATAAGATATTTTAGTGGATGATTAAAAGGGGTGAAAGCATAAATGAGTCAAGAACATCAGATTTTGAAAAGATTGTGGTCTTTTTTTCTCTGTGTTACGGATATTTTCCCACAGCACATGTTCAAATCTTCAAAATGAAGCTAGACAAAACAGACCAAGGCTAAACCAGAATGTTAGGCCAGATCCAAAAGAGGTCTGAGACTTTTTCACCACAATGTTGTATTAATATTAGAGGCAAGAACTATTCTCTTCTTTGTATTTGTTCTGTTGTGAGAATCATGAAAGGCCAGTAAATTGTATGTACTAGACAGTGGCTAGCTACACCTACTCTAATCTCACTGGGATTTTCCCCCGTTCTAGGGAATTCCCAGGAGTGGAGAAAGCAAGTTTTGTTCAGTGATTCAAAGAGAACAGAATCAAAGCTAAATTCTAGAGCTTTACATTATATTACTTTTTATTAAGTTTCTTTTTAATTCAGTATTTCTGCTGCTATTTTCCTACCCCTGATCATCTTCACCTTTCTTCAGGAATTAAAAAACCCTGAATGTTTCTTTTGATACTATTTAAATGACAGTCATTTTAGGCATTTTTGGTGATATTTAATCTGATGTAGAAATTCTCTTCCCCTCCGAGTTGTCTGATGAGAATACTGGTAGGGCTTTTTTAGAGAAAAATACTCCTGTGCTTTTCTATTTTCCTTTCTCATGCATGTCATTTCTCTGAAACATACTGATACTCTCTTCAATATATCTAATGAGCTAAGTATACTGTACTACTTAAGCAAACCTTAGCTACAGAGCATTAAGTGTTTTCAACACAAAGTAGTATCAAGTGCAAGTTTCAATTTTGGCTCAGGGCAGTCTGGCTGTACTGCTGCCAGCAGAGGCTCTCCTGCTCCTCCCTTCACAAGCCCACCTTGGCTGCTGTATAATGAGTTGGATGAATTCACTGATCCAAATGAAAATGACCCTTTGAACAAAAATGTTTTGAATTAGGAAGCTCTGTAAGCAACAAAAGCAGTGCCAGAGAAACAGTGGGGAAATGCTGCTGAGAAGAGGGCACGGCTTCACATCAGTTTAAGCCAGAAGTAGTAACACATCTTTGTAGTTTTCATGTGTTGAAAACAATGAACAAACAGTGGTTAGGTGTGAAGAATCAGAAGCAAACCATGATTAATTCAGGATTAATTTATGCAAATTCTGCTTAATATACATCTTTCCCTTTCCTCTTCTTCACACTGTCTATCTCTGAATATGATCTAGTCACTGCTTAGAAGGGAACTTTTTGAGAAAACCCAGAATACTGGCAAAGGTGCATTAATGACTCAGTACATTGTGCTTTCACCTCTGATTCAGTGCTTCAACACAGTAGTAAAGGGTTCTGTTCTGGTTTTAATGCTGTCTCTCCAAAGGGATGTCTGTCTGAAAGTAAAATGCTAGTCAGCTCTAGCCTCTAAGGGAACTCATGGCACACACTGGAAGAGAAGGTTGAAGTTAGTGCAGTGGTAGAATTCTTATGTGGCTGCCTTTATTCATCCCAAACCTCTGAAACATAAGTGTATGTAAGATTCTTCATTTGTCACAAATAAAAAAAATGAAGGCAGCATTCCTGTGTGCTTTACATTTAAATATTGTTTTGTAAAAACTCGGTTGAAATTCTGAGTGATTATATTCCTTGCTTGTCATGTCCAAAGTAATTCAAGATGTTTCAGTCTGAACTTTCCTCTATAAGTATGATTCAGTAGTACAGTGCACAATTTGCAAAACATACAGTAATTTTGTTTTACTTAGAATGTGTTCGGAGTTTTCAAGTTCAGTTTGTGGTTGTTCACAAGACATAAGAGCTCAGTGTCCTTTGCACCATTTATCCTCTCAGAGCTGAGCAGAATTTGTCATGTAAGCAAGGAGGAGTCTATTGAATAGTAACTTAAATTGGGTTTTTCAGGTCAGTGTTTTCAAATTACGTCAAAAGTTGTAAACGGCTTTGCAAAACATTTTATGTAACAATTCTGGAAGCCCATGTGACATTTTTTCTAATTAACTTATTTAGCCTAGTTTTGGAGTAACATTAGCTGTTTCATCACTTTTAGGCTATTTTGGGTATTCTTTGTGCCACCATGAATAAGCCAAGAATTTATAGGGTTTCTTAATCATACAGATTACTCATCACTGCCTGCTCATAACAGAAGCCTGAAATGCTCATTAAAATTGTCTGATGAGAATCAAAAGTTAGTATAGTTGCAGAATTAAATGATGAGAGAATACCATTATATTAGAAAAAAACCCCTGTTTCATGAATACTGGTTTCAGTGAAAGTTAAAACTGCAGGCTTATATATAGATCAGTACTCCGAATTTGTTTCATATGGAAAATAAGATTAGGCTTCTGGAGTGGAGAATTGCTCTGGAATGATTTGCAATCATGCCTAAAATGAAATATGGTGAAGGGTTTGTTTGTAGAGAGCTACGGGAACTTATTGTATGTTCTTGCTTAGTCTGTTTTAGCCTGTTTTAAAAATTGACTAGTTGTAAATCACTCTTTCAACTTGATCCTTTGCCCTTTGCCTTGTAAACAATAAAAAAGGTCATCTCCCTGTCCCACAGGCAGTTGTTGTGCCATGCTGCTTGAAACCCTGAGACCAAAATTCTCATCTCACCAAGCCTGTTTTTTCACCAGTGAAATTATGATGCTTCCACTGGAGTTGCGTGTTTGTGCCAACATAAAAGAGAGAAGAATCAAGCCATAGTCTTGCCATTGTTGAAACAACAATATTTATGGTTCAACGTACTTCTTGAATATGAACTATGAGCAGTGCTATTAGGAGATGTGTGCTGCAATCACGAAGATTGTTAATCTTTGCTTAAAAATATATTAACTTTTTGTGGAAGGAAATTCTATTTAGAATAAGCTATAATCTTAAAAAAAAACAGCCTAAGGAAGAAAAGTTAATTGAGAATTGATGCCATTTTCATACTGCAGAATTTAAATGAGAAGACAGTGTGAGCTGGTGGATTAAGCTGATCTCTATTTTTGGTTTTGCCACGGGCTTCTTGACTGACCCAAGGCATGAAAAGACAAAATGCCTTGACTAAGTTCTATACCCACAAAACAGGAATAATGATGTTGTTCTGCTTATTAAGGTGTAGTGAGATGTGTGGATGAAAGGAACTATGCAAGAGCTACTATTTGTACTTATTACCAAGGCTGGGTGAAACATCCTTCCTTACTGAATGGCACATCATTTTAGATGTGTGTGTGCAGTACCCCGGCAGTGGCTGAAGAGGAGCTTCCTCAGCTGAGTTTCGTGGCCTTCGTTCTCTGGTCCACAACTGTCCCTACTTTGGCTTCCACCGGTGAAAATAGTGATAAATTACAGATATTACCATTAAGGAACATTGTTTATCTATTACTATTTTTCAATATTCTTTATTGTTGCACCTTTTTCTCTAAAAGCATAGAGTTAGTCATTGTTGGAAACAATTTCCTGGATGCTGCTGTGGGCAAACAGCTTTAACTTAGCTGTATTAGGATCTTAGCAATCCTTTCCATATATATATAAGGTAATAAGTGTATTTTTAAAAAGCTTTTGTATTTTTATTGAAAATGGTTTGAACATTTCCCAACAAAATGTTCCCGGCTCTGCGTCTCTGGAAATGAGTGCTATGAGCTGTACATGTGACTCTTCTGGGGTTTATCTGTGGCCACCCACACAAAAGAAACCTAGTGACTGTGTATGCTCTCCTCACACTAAAATCTGGGGTGCTGTGTTAGTGATTGTCTCTGTTAGGGAGTCTGCATCCTTACCTGCGTTTTTTTTGAAATTGTAACTACTGATAAAGTGCAGACCTGTAACAACTCCTTCAAAGCCAAAATCTTAATTTCTAGGAGTCTGGGATTTGTTTGACTTTGCTAGTTTCATTTTAGGTTTTCTTGACTTTCTAATGATTCTAAACCTTTAGACTGATGAATGCTGAAATTGAAAATTACAGAGAGGAAAAAAGTGTTTGCTTTTTCCTGAGAATTTTCAGTAAATTAGACTGTGCTCTGTCATTAGTTCTGTAAGATTCTGCAAACACCCATATGCCCCAGAAGGTGCAGCATAAGCTCAAAAAGTAATATACACATACTCTTCATATCCTTTCAAAAAACAATCTGTAGTGACTGCCTAGTGCAGAAGCATAGAATCACAGAACATTCAGGGTTGAAAGGAACTTTAAAGATCATCAAGTTGCAACCTCTTCTGCTATGAGCAGGGACGCTTCCCATTAGACCAGGCTGCTCTAGACCTTATCCAACTTGGCCTTGAACACTGCCAGGGTTGGGGCATCCACAACCTCCCTGGGCAACCTGTTCCAGTGTCTCACCAACCTCACAGTGAATAATTTCATCCTAATATCTAAACTTTTATTCTTAATTGGAAGGCTCGCAGTTTTCAAAGAGTCACAGAGCAGTTGAAGTTGTAAGGGACCACAGTAAATCATCTGTTCCAAGCTCCCTGCTCAAGCAGGGTCATCCTAGAGCACATGACACGGGATTACCTCCAGGCAGTTCTTGAGTCTCTCCAGTGAGGGAGACTCTCTGGGCTCAGTCACCTGCGCAGTAAAGAAGCTCTTCCTCGTGTTCAGGTGGAACTTCCTGTGCATCAGTTTCTGCCTATTGCCTCCCGTCCTATTGCTCAGCACCACTGAGCAGAGCCTGGAAACATCCTCTTGGCACCCTCCTTCAGATACTGATAAAAATTGATGAGGTCCCCTCTCAGTCGCATCTTCTCAAAGCTGAACAGGCCCAGCACCCTCAGCCTTTCCTCATAAGAGAGATGCTGCAGTCCATAAATCACCCGCTCCTGGGGCTCCATGTGTCTCTTGTCCTGAGGAGCCCAGAACCCAGTTTTTGAATTTTGAAGCTGCTGTGAGATTTATTGGTAAAATGATGTTATAAATTGACAAACAGAGCTGAAGTTAATCTCTTAATCATAAGGGTGGATTCTTCTGCATTCTTTCAGCCTCCCATTCTCCATGCTTCCTTTCTATCCTGCAGACTTCTGGAAATTGTCTGAGGTAGCTGTTGTTGACTGAGCAGGTTGTTAGTACATCATGAAATGCCTTCCCTCCCCGCATGTTGTGAACTTGTTTGTAGCATACAAGATTTAAAAATTACGTTTTTAGGCCTTGTTCCTGGAATGCATGGCTTGAGGAGGCAGAAATTTTGGTTATCTGAGTGTTGGAAATGTATCTTTGAGTTACGTACTTTAATAGTCAGGTAGCCTTTGCATTCTGAGAAATTCTTCCATACAGTCTCAGTGGTGTCTTTCATTCCTTTCAACTTTTATTTGCGACAGCAAAGTATCTGGTAGGGTTAAAAAAACTGCAGTTTTGTTATGTTTTTTTTCCAAAATGGAAATGAAACCAGAACACACTCCTGATGGCTTTCGGCTTGTATTAGTGCATCTGGTTCTGGGCGCCCATCCGCAGAAGGATGTAAATGTAATTGGACTGCATTCAAGGAAAAAAACAAAATGCTGAGAAGTTGTAAAGCTTGATTTGTAAGAGAAAAACTTAAAAAAGAAAAATGTTAAATATGTACAGTGTGCCTGCATGACAGCAGAGGAGAGGCAGGTTTTGGTAACGATTACAATTCTGAGGGGTGTGAACACCAACAGAGTGAAAAATTACTTAAGGATAGTTAAGGAAGGTATAATCAGATGTAATGGAATTAAATGAACTATATGTAAACTTGAGCCTAATGTTACAGTAAAAAAACCCCATGAACAGTGAGACCTATAGATTTATGATTAATCTGTATTGCATTAGCACTGGGGAATCCCAGTCAGGGATCGGGTGCTTCTCCTGTAGAAACATAAAACATGAACAAAAGAAATGCAGTCCCTCTCGTGAGGGGACAAGAAGCTTGACTGGTTGGCATATAAGGAATGAACTTAAACTAGTGGGATGTGGAGTAGAACCCTAAAAGATCTTTTAAGTATTTCTCAGTCTTATTGGCTGACTTGAGCAATTCAGGGTTATAACAACATAACTCTTATTTTGAAGATGCTTGTTATCTTCAGTCGCTAATGTATGTGAATATTGCTTTAAATTGGAATAGCCTTACTACACGATTGCCAAAAGCTGGAGAAACTATCCTTGGACATAAGTTTTTCGTTGGTTTTGGTGGGAAAGGAGCCAACCAGTGTGTCCAGTCTGCTCGACTTGGAGCCAAGACCTCGCTCATCTGCAAGGTAAGCACTGACTTGCCCTTCGATTACAGCTGAACTGAATGTTCATGCAAATTCCAGTAAACCTTTCGGTCACTACCAAAAGGTTTTTGGTATGTTCTTAGCTTTTAAAAATCTCTCTCTAATTCTCTTTTCTTATTTCAGCTATAAATTTAAGCATGGAGGAGGCTGTTTAAGAGCACTGCCAGAACCAAAGACTAGTTGGCTACAGATCTGACAGAAAATGCATGTAGATAAGGATTGCAAAACTTAGGTTGATATACCATGGAAAAGAGAATTGGGAAGAGTTAGAGACATTCAAAATATAACAAATCTTGATTAGGCCCTCTTCTTTATGTTCCCCACTGTTGCAGCGCTCAGCACTTCACTGATGGTATTCAGGTGCTAGAAGCTATGGTCACTCTGAAATTTACTTTGTAGATTATTAAAAACCAGACACTGATATGCCAGTGACAAATTTGAGAAGGAATGTAAAATTTAGTGCTTTGAGGGTTGAATCATTATCTCATTACTTGAGATTAAGATAAGGTGTTTATATCTGAATTCTAGCACCTTTGTGTGCTATGGGATATTTTTGCCTACTTTTCTGAAACATCTGATATACTGTAGCTCTAAAGAGTTGCTCACAGACCATTGGACTGATTCAGCTTGGCAGATGCTATATTCTTAAAATGCTTTTCTTTGATTTTTGTCATTAAACATTATAAGTTTTGAGTGATCATTACTACGGTTAAGATCAAATTTTTTCTCTCTGTAGCCTTATTGTCTATCCTGTGTTAACTGTAGATGAAACTTCAAATTGACTGGACATACTTTGTTTTTTGCCATAGCTGGGGAGGATGCTAAATTTGTTGGATCATTGTCTGTCAAGGATTTTTTGAGAAGTACTGGAAACATTTCAAGGAAGCCTTCCTCACTGTTTTTTCTATTCAGTATTTAGACTAAACAATGTTAGCTATAAATTTAAGTTACACCTGAAAGCATTTCTGTGAGTTATTATCACTAGTTGTTCTACAGTGTGGGTTTGTTTTTCTTTTTTTTTTTTTGGCAATGTTTGTGCTTCTGTCATATTGTGTATATTTGATCATCTTTGCATTCAAGAATGATCAGATTCAAGTACAAGATGAACTGGCAGTGAATTCCCTTCTAACATTTTCTGCTAAATGTTATTCCACTGCAAGTGTGAATTTTGCTCTACTTTTTAAAAATGGTCTAGCCTTTGCTCAGTGCAATGGAAACATACACATTCATAATAAAATTTAGTAGCTACTATATTTTCTTAGTACTTTTCAAAAACATTATTATTTCAATAAAACACAGTCTTCTTTCTTTCTTTCTTTCTTTCTTTCTTTCTTTCTTTCTTTCTTTCTTTCTTTCTTTCTCTGTCTTTCTGTCTTTTTCCTCTGGTTCTCTCTTTCTTTCTGTTGTGTATTTGTTGGAGAAAATGTTAGTTTTTGTTTTTAATTTTGAAAGTTACTTTATAACCTCACGAAATGCTATCTCGTCTCATGGAAGTCTCAAATACAGTCTTATATCTGCATAGGTTAATGAAATAATAATGGGTTAATAAAATTTCTTGCTGAATAAACTGAGAAGAATCTGGCAATAATGAGCTTCTACAATTAAATTATTTTTTACTGCAGCAAGTAATCTTAGGTATTTGGTGGTTCTTTAGCTGGATTGCCCCTCACACACATACTCTGTGCTCAGTAATGTGCTTCTGTTTTGGTCATATTTCCCAACATTTTTTATCCAGAATGGGTGCAACAATTGCTTCTACAATCTGAAGTTCGGAAAATGGAATCACTATTGATACTAAAGGGACATTCTGTTGGAGTGTGGCATCCTCTTAGTAGCAGTGTAATTTAGACAGAGGATGTCCTCAACAAGAGTAGAGATAGACATCTCAGATCAAGTGACAAGGAATTCTTCATACCTCAGAGCTTTTAAACACAAGAGCCAGTGATTGGTGAGGGTTTGAGAGAGAGAGTATTATAATGACTTATAGTTATGGCTAGAGGTGCCACAGAGCGCTGTGGACTTCAATGTAAAAATTGTAAAAAATGGTAAAAATTTGAATTTGAGTAGTGGAAATGCAGTGTTCTGCTTCCTGCCTGGATGTCTCTGCAAGTGGCCACTGTTAGGCTGAGTTATTGATGTGTGTCACAGTAGCAGTCAATTTGCTCCATACTGTAAAACAATGTATTGATGGAATAGTTGCAGAGAAATGTAGAGGATTCCTTTCAGGGTACTAAAGGATCTAAGCAAATAAAGTAATTGCTCAGATTCATACAAGAACACTGTTGCAGTACTGAAAAAATGACATTGTTCTAGAGAGATTCCAAACTCCCCATACCATTTTCTTTCTTTTTGTCATGACCAATCAAAAAAAAAATCTATTAGGCATCCTAGAATACGATGGTGGAGGGATGTTGGTCTGAAAGACATTGTATGTGCTAAAAAAGGTCCTGCTTTACTTCTGGCAAACAATTTGGAATGATCTTCACTGGACATTGCTGGTATTGCATACCCTAAATTCTGTTTAAGCCATGGCATTTGATTCTTACCTAGAAACAGGAAGTGTTGTATTACCATGGTATATAGTCTTTTCTTTTTAAATGATCTGTAAGCCAAATTTAAGTTAAAGTGCTGTAAGCTAAATTCTCACCTTTTTGTATGAATATAGCTGTATCTCAGATGCAGCCCAGAATATGATGGATATCTTCAATTGTTTTTTTTTTCTTTTGTATTACAGTCTTATGCTTATCTTTAGCACCTGTTTAGTTCTCTAATGATGAAAAAGAGTAAACTCTCTAAATAAAAAACATATAAAATAAACAAAAATGATCAAGAGGTACATGCTTTTTGTTGTAAGTAATTTTCAGATACAGATGAGTTTGATTCTTAAGCTGCTAGAATTCTAGCTGCTATGATGCCAACCAGCTCCCTAGCTCCATGTGGAAAACATGATCAAAAGCAGGAAAAACCCAGACTGAAAAATACTGATGTAATTCCACTTACTCTGATATGCAAACGGTGTGACAATAATGCTTTGTTGCCATACAAATGGCTTTTGTTCTTAAGAACTCAATAAAGAAGAAATGCTATTTCAGCACTTAACAGTGTTCTGTGGTCAGCAGACTAGGACATTTTATTTTTCTGCTTATCCAACAGTTCATCTACCAGAGTCTGTGCAAAGGTAGAAAACATTTAAAACAATGTTATATAATTTGACATGGTCAGTAAATATGCCTTTTATCTAAACTAAGTCTGATGCCCAACACTCGTCTTCCTTGGGGGTAAAGTCTGAATGGAAAGATAAAAGTCCTTCAAATGCTCTGGGATATACTGGGTTGGATGCTGATGGACTAACATGGAAAAAAGTTTCTAGAGGAAAACTACCTCCATGGACACCCCTTGGAGGGCTTCCTTCCAGCACTGAGATGTCTTACTGAGAGCAAAAGTACCATGGCTGTTCTCAGCCTTTTTGACAATTGAAAACTAAGGGATGCCTCTCTGTCAGTCATGTAGGATCCAGAGCTGAAGGAAGTTTCAGTTGAGCTTTTGGAAGAGGGTTATGAAATAGTTTGTTGCTGAATTAAGTGAGCAGATTGTGAGATTTGTTGTAGAAGAATCATAGTAGCAAGGGAGGGAGAAGGTGATACCATCAGGTGGAATGTATTCCAGAGCGCAGCTGTTACGCTGCAGAGGTGAGCACAACTCAGGTTTAAATTGCAGATGGCTGCAGTCATCCAGCCTAAAGTAGTCAGAAGATGCAGCTTCTGACAACCCACCCTGTCTGGCAAACTGGGAGCAGTCAGAAATACAGAAATACTGTAATATGCAAACAATGAATAACACAGTGACCCAAGAAAATGTTGGGTTGTTTGGGGTTTTTTCCATGTACTAGAGGAATGTTCCATCTGGTTAGACTATTCTGACCTCGATTGCTGTCCTTCTGCTGAAAGACTGGAACTATCCTTAATAATGCTTTAGAAAAAAACCTTATAGATGTTGTAGGAAGTGGAAGTTTCAAATCATGGTTATGCAATCAAATACGTGAGGAGAAGGATCATCCGTCTGTGACACTTTAAATTTTAGAATTCTGAATAATAGTGTTGAATTCTTGTGATCACTAGCTGGTACTCAGGCCTTTTCCCAGCTTTCTGAAAGACTGAGCTCCTAAATAGAAAAAATTCTAACAACAGCCAGTAGAGGCAGCTGCTTTGTGCTTCTAGTAACCAAGTACACCATTGGCTATGTAGTGCTGCTCTATGAGAAGATGGATAATTGGTTAGAGGTCCTCTAGACCCATAACCAGGATCTTGACTTGGCTTCTAATCTGAAAGATGTTTCTTTTTTTCTCTTGCAAAAATACTTCCTGTAGCATTGGTTAGTCTTCTATACTGCTTGGATACACAACTTGCTCTTGGAATTGGGAGCACACGGTATGCGTGCTGAAGACAGGCTAAAAGTAGTGAATCAAAAGCTTTGTTGGCTTTATAAATATATTTAAAATGCTAGTATGATATTAAATGAGTTAAACTATTTTTTTTCTCCATATACTTCATCTCCTTTGTTCAGTTTGTGAAATGTAACAAAAAGAAATTTATATTAGTTTGAATAAACAGCAAGCAGAATTGTTTTCAGCTAAAAAGATTAATGGAACTGCAATTACAAGCTTTTTAACTTGCTGTTAGGATAACAATAGACCATAGCTTTACTCCCTAATGCAGCTTGATCTGCTGTTGCTTGATAATGCAAACAAAAAATGTCAAATTTCTAAACAGTACATTTAGTGCTGAGAATTGTAGAAATTGGTAATGCTCTGTTTATCGTCCCTTTCTGTCCCATAGACACAGTTTGATATTTTTCCACCAAGGAAACTTGAGGTAGAAAATTCAGGATACGAACTGCAATTAAGAAGGACACCAGAACTGATGTCAATGTTTTCAATTCAAAGCTGAATAATTCAGTTCATGTCCAGATTTTAAAATTCCCAGAACTCTCAGTGTCAAAGAACCACAGGGATTGTATGAGGATGAAACTTGAATATAGCAACATGGGTGTTTGTAATAGAGGAGGAGAAAACTGCAGAACACTGTTCTTACTGGTTGCTAATACTATTAATACATGTTCACTATTATTTCTTCATTTATTTTTTGTTGATTAATAAGGCAAAGGGCTTCGAGACTAAAAGATGGTCTATCTACCCTCTCACCTTCCTGTAAAGAAAATACATTCTTTTATCTTTTATATAGGTTGGGAAGGATTCCTTTGGCAATAATTATGTTGATAATTTGAAGAAGAATGGTATTTCTACAGGTAAAATTTTACTTTAAATAAACATTTTGTATTATTTTTAAACTTTAAAAACTGGTACTGGAGGATTTTCTTTTTTTGTCTTATTGGATATGTTTTACTATTCAGAACTGTGAATAACTATTTTGATACAGCTGGCAAGAATGAATGAATATGAGAGAGAATCTGGGGACTTCTGAAATCAGCTGTACCTCTAAAAATAAAATGTTGTGTTATTACCTCTAAACCTCAGATGATTGCATCAGTGCAGTCACCTGAAGATTACTTGCTGTTATGCAATTGTTTAGTCTGGCATTAATGATGATAATGCCTGGTGAGAAACTGAAAAATTCAGTTTGATTATTCATTCTCAACTTCACATTGTCAGAGGAGGGATGGAGTGGAAATTCAATGGTAGACGCAGTACATTTCACCTTTGCTTTGTGAACTGACCCGTGCAGTCATTTCAGAGACTGCAGCTGATGTTAGCACCCATACACACAAAAATCAATGTTAAAAGGCTTTCAGAAAAAGGGAAAATTAAGCATCCACAATATTCTATTACCTCTGCACCTTTGTAAAACCAATTCCCTCTCTACTGTGTGCTGCTTAACTACATGATCACATTTTTGTCTGCACGACTCTTGTCTCCTTCAGGGGAGACAAGGATGGACAGATGTAATCACTAAGTGGCAATTCAATATTCTGTTTATCTCTTCTGTTTAATGTGCATCCACAAGATTAATATACTGCATTATTCAAATCTTGCCTTGAAGACAAAATTATCAGTATTTTGTGGGCTTTTTTATTATGCTTATCAGTGTAGCATCTAAATATTTCACAAATGTATATATAAGTTTATTCATTGTGTATTTTTCAACTTAGGCAAGAAACCAAGCAAGGATACCATAAAACCAGTGTCTCTTAGTATACAGTTTTGAATGTCTCCAAAGCATGCCTGCCTCATGTTTTTGATCGTGTAAATAAAGCAATTATAATGCATAGCACTTAATGAAAATGCATATGCCACAAAGAACCTTAATGTTTTCTAATTTAAATGATTGATCTTGCAATCGTAACATGAATGTTTGAATAATCTTTATAGCAGCAAAAGAAATGTGCTGGGGAAAAAATTCAGAAATTCCATCGTATTGTAGTTCATTGATACCTAGGTAGATCAGTTGAAGGGTTGGAACATTTAGGTCCAAGGTACCAATTTCTGCTGATTGAGTTAGAAGTGTCTCATAATGGTGTTTGGTTGTCACCTCCTACGTTGATTGGCCCTGGAGAAAAATGAGATATATTGCTGGTGAGGCTGATACAGGATCCTAAATCGTATTCCAAGATCTGGAGGTAAGGGGAATTCAGTGTGCTCAGAGCTCTTTGCTCAAGATGGTCTTATTTCAGTCATGAGCTTTTCATCCCGGTTTAATCCTTTTCTAGCCTATCCCTGTTGTTGTGCATAAGGATACTGGGTACTGGATGAAAATCCCTGGTGTAATGCCAGTTCTGCCAGCTCTCATATCTTGGGGCCTTGTTGTATGTCTTCTTCATGTTGCTCTCCTGTTTCCTAGCATATCAGCATACCCCTTTTCTTTTTAATTCCAATCTGTTTTGTAATTTTCTCCTTTCCCTGTCTTCTTGTCTTCCACAACCAACCAGCTGCCAGTGCCCCTCAGACCATTTAGATCTTTATTGATTTGTTGTTCCCTTTCACACATTTGAACTGGGCAACTTGCTGCTCATGCTGCATTGAGAGTACAGAAGACACGCTTTCTCTGCTTTCAATTCCAGTGTGCAGACAGAATTAAAGGTGAAAGGGAGCTGTAACTGCAAGGGAAGTTCTGCTCTGACCCTGGTAACTCTGAGCTAGACAAGGGTACCTCCAGGGCGAGTACCTGCAAGGCTTGAGCAAAACCAAATGAGCATGATGTGAGGTGTTTTTTTCAGCCTTGTTCACATTGGACCAGATTGTTACACTGGGCACAAAGGCATATCTTGAGAAAGAAGCCCAGTTTGGCCCAGCATCAAATCCATGGTCTAAAATGTTAAAATACCAGAGCTCCTTAAACAAAACATCACCAGAATTTCTCTCAAATGATAGTAGATTTTTCTCAAATACAATTCTTGGGGAAGAAAAAAGAAACTCTCAACTTTTTGGTCAGTTTTCTGCTGCAGTGCTACTGGTTTCTACTACCAGTTTCATTGGTTAGTATATGATAAATTTGCTGTCAGCTGAAAACAGATTCTTATAGTAGTAAACATGGAACAATCTTTCTAACAGTCAGTGCTGCCAGCATCATGTTAATTTCTCTGAATAATAATCCAAAGAGGAAACATATAACCCCACCACTGCCTTCACAGCACTTGTTAATATTACTGCAGAAATGCAAATCTACACAGAATGAGATGCTGGGTTGTTTTAGTATTTTTGTTTTTCTTTAGCCTTGACTCTATTGTTTCATTGGATAAAAGAAATACTTCCAAGTAGGAGTAGAGTGCCTGAGAAGGCTGTATAAATAACATGCTTTCTCTAAAGCAGAGATGTAGCCAATTTGAAGAATGTTAGGCTCGTATTTCTGTTTTGTGGGTGTAAATTAACACTTTTTGTTGTCGTTAGCTTCTCTGGCATTGTTGCACATGAAAGAGTAATTAGCATTTTTAAATTGCTGGAGGTTATGGGTTCATTTTAGATTTAATTCAATTAAACTGCGTCACATGCTATTGGTTGAAAGTAATGTATTGAACTAGTGCATGCTCTAACTTTTCCCTTTCTTAGCATTTGTAGGTCAAACTACAGATGCTGCTACTGGAACTGCTTCAATAATTGTCAACAGTGAAGGTACATATTTCTGCTATGAATTGTCCTCTTTGTTCTGCCTTTATAGCCATAAAAGAAACCTTTGCCTTGTGACTGTTAGTTGTGGAAATTTTTTTTCTACATTTTTCATTTTTTCAAGATTTTATTTGCACTTCATTTCACTTCTGTTTATTGCAGGCAATGTAGGATTAGGTGCCTAAAAGCAGCAGAATCAGATGCTTTAATTAGCAGTGTGATAGCCATAATTCAATCACCAGCTTATCTATCTAGTTTTACATTTCCCGAACACTGTGTATTAGAAGGTTAAAGCTCTCCTTTTCCACTTACCCAACCCTTTTACTATAGAATCATTTAGGTTGAAAAAGACCTTTTACGATCACCAAGTCCAACCATTAACCTAGCACTGCCAAGTCTACCACTAAACCATCCACCTGAGTGCCACATCTCCATGTCTTTTCAATACCTCTAGGGTTGGTGACTCAACCACTTCGCTGTGCATCCTATTCCAGTGCTTAACAACCCTTTTAGTGAAGAAATTTTTCCTAATATCCAGTCCAAGGCTCCCATGGTATAACTTGAGGCCATTTCCTTTGCTCCCGTGAGGGAAGGGTTTGATGCCTCAGGACACCAAGTGAGTCATTATGCCCTCAACCAGAAAAAGGAATTGTCCTCAGTATAAGTAGAAATACTTCTGTTGATCTTGTAATTTTACCACAAATCTTGATTTCAAGTTGCATCTGCAGTGATGATCACACAGTGAAATGGCATTTTTTTTTTAGTTTTCCTTAGCCTGTGCCTTCGCTCTCATTTTGCAGGGGAAGAAATAATTTGGTTTGTTTTCATATTCTTTTTCAAGACTGCTAAACTATCCTCAGGAAACTTTATATCTTTTCCTGAAGCATAATTTAATCAGCCAGCTGATCTACCTAGTTTTATATTGTTCTGAACAGACAGTATGTTAGAAGGTTAAAGCTCTCCTTTCCTACTACAACTTACCAATCACTTTTGCTATAGAATCATTCAGGTTGAAAAAGACCTTTAAGATCACTGAGTCCAACCATTAACCCAGCACTACCAAATCCACCACTAAACCATCTACCTAAGTGCCTTTTCTTTTCAAGCTATTTCCTCAAGCTATTGAGAGCCCTTAAAAGAAGTGTGTCTGGATCAAAATATAGAGCTCAGGACTGATAATGTTTATGCAAACACAACAAATTAAGTGTGATTGGATTAGTTCACTTTTGGAGTTGCTAAGAGGCTTCATCTGAACAGTTACCACAGCTTAGCTGACACATCAACTTAACAAGCTTCTATGTAACCTGATGGTTGTACATTGGGCTACAGCTCAAAATGGGAAAGGAAACATAACTATTTACTCACGCAGCAAAACTGGGAAGGAACTGTGACTAAAGGCAAGCCTACACAGGAATATTCAGGAAAATCAGGCAAATTAGTTGGAGATGTGAGTTTAATTTTCCCTAAGTAAGATTAATCCAAGCCTTGCATGACAGCTCTATTCAGAAATAAGGTAATGCTAATATATTGGATAACCTGGATACCTGCCTATTAACTTCCAGCTCCTTCTTGGTTTGGATCTGCAGGTAGATTACACAGCAAGTCTTGGCACTTGTTTCTTATGCTGCCTACAGTCACTATGGCCATTGTGAATAAGAGGGACAGTGGGAATCCAGTAGCGCTCCTGGGCCTCACTGTTCTGTACATGTTTTGCACTAGGCTTGCTGTCCAGAGTAGTTGAATAAGAACCAGTCTTATTATTTCCCAATTCGTATGCATGGCCAGCTAAGATAAAAACAGTCTAAACTTGAATGAACAGAGCATGACCTGTTAAAATTTTACCACCAAGAATTTTTCTGAAGGATAAGGAACAAAACAATCTTGTGGATGTAAAACCTTTATAAGCACCAGGAAAGGGAAATGGATTGTTCAGGGCCACAAGGTTCACAGTGGGCTATCTTACGTGTTAGTGTCAGTGTGAAGGGTATATCACAGTCTTGTGATTCATGCAGTGACATGAATAATGCATAATGTCAAGTAGTTTGTGCCTCTGTGTAACTGAAAAATCATATGCTAAGTTAGCACTGGCCTCAAATTTAATTTAAAATCTAGTAGAAGAGCAAACCTGGTCAGAACTATGCTCTAAAGCAAACAGATGCACAGAATTGGTAATGGTTCTCGTTGTTACTTCTCTCAAAAACCATCTGGCGCCTGAATTGAGTAAATTGCAGTAAAATAGCAGTACTTATGTGCTTTGCTGTTGCAAGAGACATTTTGGTTTTTTTCTGTAGAAACCTGGCTGATTTGACCTAAACAGGCTGTACGGCAGTTTTCAAAGGGCTTGTCTACACATGCATGTTTTACTGCAGTGGCTGTGCTGGCATAGCTGAAACACCGCAGCACTCAATGGACTGATGTAAAGTAACTTCTTGTAGTTCAAATTATACCTAAAAGGGAAGCATTTGAAGTTGGGGTTGGTGATGGTGTTCTGTGTTAAGATGAGGGACAAATAAAAAACATAGTTATCGTCTCTTTAAATTGGCAGGTTTTCATTGTTGTACTGTTACACACCTAACCTACCCTTCTTACCAGTTCTTTACAAGCACTGATACTTGGGAAAAACACCAACTCAAACCAACTGAGAAAAATTACAGGGAGAAGTAGGAGATATGCAAGTGGAGGGTGTATGAGGCTGTGATGTATGAGTGAAGGCAGAGCAAAAGAAAGCTGTAGAGATCAGTCAGATGAGGCTCTGAAGTAAATCTTCACTGATGTTACCTCTGTCTGTCTAAGTGGCGCTGCAGAATTTCTAGGACGTTTTTGACTGGTTACTGAATTGCACAAGTATAACTCACCCTCTATTGTAACTGGCAAAGTGCTAAAAATTTGAAAATTATCAGGCACATTTGACACTCTTGAAATTGATTATATTCTGGGACAGTACTGCATAGTTTCAATAAAAGATAGAGAGGTTCAATCTCTGCTTTAATGCAAAATGGTGGAAAGAGGATGAACAAGTTTATAGAGCTGCACTGAAAAATGTGCAGCCCAGAGATGCTGCAAAGGTTCAGAAATCTGTGCAGAAATATTTCTAGGACCTTGTGTTCCTTTCAGTTGCTCTCTTTTATGCTACTGCCTTTTCAGAAAGTTTTGATTTGACTAAACACAAGCTTCAGTATACCAGGACCCTGTACACTTCAAATCTATACTGTCTCTCTTAAGGATAAATCTGGTACATCCAGCTGCTTTTCTTAACATGTTTTCTTCGAGGTGCATCACACCACTTTGAACCCCAGGTTTTGTTTCCCCTTTCAGTCTGCCTTCTCACCACCAGCTCTGTCACTTAGCACACCTTCTGCTAGCAATGTGATACTGGATGGTAAGAGCTCCATAAAGTGGTGATGTGTGTTGTACTTTTACACACAGGTAGGGAGGGAGAAACCCTCTTTGTGGATAATTTTTTACATGATTACCTCTGAAGGTTATTGCATCTTTGTCTATATGTGGTACTGACTGTTGATGATGCCATGTTGGTCTAACTGGACTAGAGGTTTGAACAAGTCAACCAACTTTCATATTCATAGCAAAAATTCAGTGGAAGCACAACAGAGATTGGCAAGTCATGATTAAAATTCTTTTGATTATTGCAAGTTAGGACTTAGAGCTCACCTACACAGAACACTGCAAGATAACCCTCACTTGAGACAGGCATTGTGCCGACTTTATGATAAAGTTATTAATCATTTGTGAATAGACGTTATTTTGTAAGTTGAGTGTACCTTCAGTACCAAAGCACAAGTAGTAAAAAACCATTTGAAATATATCTTTAGGTAAGGCTAAGTAAACAAGGCAAACTTAGAATACCTATGCCAGCTTGTTTGTAATTATACTTTCCATAGAGGAAAATCTTTGGTTTGAACCTTCAGGTTTATGAAGAAATGTCACCTCAATTTTAGAGACTTTCTACATATTAACTTTCTTCATGAACTTGAATGTTTTGTGTGCAAGACTCTTCAATACTTCTATTAAGTAGTTGCCTGGAAATTATGATACCATAACACGCCCAAAACTCACCCTCATATTCATGAACTATGTGATTTGGCAGCACATGTTTTTCTTGTAACATTCTTTTCTGATCACAAATATAATTTTCTTCTGTATGAATTATTATGCACAAGCTCTGCAGCTATTGTTAAAATTGCCTTGTTTGATGTGTTTGATATTTAGATGAATTCTAAGCACTACTGATGGTTTTTTAGGCTCATCATCCAGTTTTAAAGAGTGATATTTATTGCACTGTGGTGTTTACTGGTTTGATGTTTGATTTTTCCACTGGCACTTCTCATCTGGTGTCATCTATAAGATGACCCTTGTAAAAAAACAGTCTGTCTTGAGTTATCCATCTTTCTAAGAACTGGCAGTAGCAGTTTTAGAAGCCCAACTTAAGACAGTTTTTATGTATGCAGCATTCATCCTGATTGGACCCAATCCCCATCTGGTGTAAGCTTGTGCAAGCTTATCAGTTTCATTTAGCTGTTACAGCTTATAGCAAGTGTGAATGTGGCCCTTAATATTCTAGCTGATGTCTGCAAAAACTCAAAGTTATATAGATGTTCCCATCAAAACTGGTATTTTTAGTCTAAGAAAAGAGATTTTAGAATTAACAGTAAAGCAGTAAATATATTATTCTCATTCTTGGTGTGGATAACGTTTTACCTCACTGGAGCAGTTTTAGAAGTTAGGTCTACAGCTTAAGGCTTCACCTAGCATTAACAGAGGTACATAGACTTTTCTGGACAATAGTTTATCTCCTCCTCAAACAGATACCTAAAATATGTAAGACTAAAAAAACCTCTGAAAATATTTGTCCCTTCTTGTTGAAGGAACACAGAAAAACAATTTTTAGAAATTAGTTTTCTTAGACTTTTCTTGTGTGTAGGATTTTTTTTAAACTTAAAAAATTAGTTCATGTTGGACAAGATGAATCTCACCCCTCTTTGCCATCTGTCTTTAACTCTGTTGTCCCTGATGCTGAATTCCCATCTGATTTCCCTGGCAAGAAATAATTGCTTTCAACAAAATGGTTGCTGTTAATAAAAATTTTTTATTAATTGTGAGTGCATGGGTCCAGATTCTGCCTTCATGCAGAATGGCTGGTGCAAGTTTGTGGCGACTGCTATCATTCAGTAAGTGTGGTATATATAGCTAAGAACAGAGTTGGAGGGTTTCCCTCCACCTTGGGTTTAGTCCATCTGGACTGTTGCACCACAGTAGGTACTGCATTTCCCTGGCACTTCTGGAAAATGACTCTAAGTCTCTGACCTTTTGTAGTTAGGAAGAAAATCTTCACACTGTGATCCAGTGTAGCATGGTCTACCTTGAATTTGCACATAGGGGTTTAAGCAAACAGCCCTCCTTACTGCCTTGGGCCATTAGCTCTAAATTCTAATAATAATATACATGTCAGTACAGCTAAATAGTTCAGCACGATAATGCAGGAAGACATGTGGATAGAGTCTGAGATTCTAGGAAGCACAGAGGCCAGGCAGAAATGAAAGAGATTCCTGTTCCACTGATTCCCTGTCTTTTACTGCTTGCACTGCTGCACCCTAAAGCTATCAAAATATGTGCTTGCAAAATGAGTACAATTTGCCTTTGAATATTTCCTCAACAGGATTCAGATATCTTTGGTAACATTTACTTGTTGCAGAAGGTTTTTTGTTTTGTTTTCTTTTGTTTTTTATCCAAGATGCCCATCATTGTCTGTTGAAAAGCAGGGCGTTGGCTTTAAGTGCTGAGGTTTTGCTTTTCATATGCAGCTGTTCTGTACCAAACCATTGACAGCAGAATTGCTTTGGAAAGCTTGGGTCCCTCCCTCTGAGATCACTATATTATTCTTTCCATTGTCCTTCTTTCTTTTCAGAATGTATTTAGGGAGAGAAGCTTTGCACATTGTTAGTCAAAGGACTTTGAAGTCACATTCAACAAAAATAATGTATTTAGAAACATAAATATTTATTTGCAGAGTAATTCAGTTCATTACAGAATTGGTAGCCTTTAATGATTGGCAGTCCTTAAAGGAATCTTCAGCGGGGGCGGGCTGAGCCTGTAAATCAAGGAACAACTGACTTATTGAAGTTAATACCTGAGTGATTAATAATAAATTTTAATTTGAAGGCACCCATGCCTGAAGGTCTCTAAGTGTTGTAACAGAGATTAAAAAAAGAAAGAAGCTGCAATAAAAGAAGGTGATCTGTGTTGTCTGAAGAAAAACAAAAGAATATTTGTAACTTACGTAAATGAACCTCACCTAACTGTAAAACAAACTACAAGAATAAAAAGGATCTCAAACTACAAGAATAAAAAGGATCTCAGATGTGCTTTGAGACACTGCTGTGCTTCCACATGCACAGCTTTGCTTAGACCATTCTCCTGGCCAACTCTAAGGGCAGGAGAAGCTGTTGCCCACCTTGTTTACTCACTTCTGATAAAACTTTCCTTGGACACAGGAATCACCTTTCTGGGCTCTGGTGACAAGCTGGTCCTGGTTTTCATGAGGGTTAGGAGCCCTAACTTGAAATGTCTCAGGTAAATGGTGCAAGCCTGCTTCTCTGAAATCTAAAGAACATGCATAATTTTCTTAGCTGTGTGAAATACTTTTTGTTCCCAGCTGATGGGAAAATTAAATTTTTTATGCCATTTTTGGCATATGAATTCAGTAATCACATTGATGCTTTTCTTTTCCAAATGCTACTGGAATATTTTAGGAAGATGCAAATATCACCCTCAGCTTGTATCCACCATCTCCACTGTGACTAGTACAGTGCTTCTTTAGAGTTCACAGAAAACACCAAAATAAGACTGGGGAATGCCCATACATGATTTTTCCCAAAGGAATATATATTGCCCTTGTTGTGCAGTGTTAGTTCATTAGTACATTGATCTTTTTGATTATCCTCTGAAATATTTGTGTATTTGAAAATGCCAGCAATGCATACAATTTTAGTGTGGTTTTTTGGAAAGTAAATTGAAATACTCATCTGAAATGTATTGTAAAAAGTGCAAGGAATTTTTTTACAGACTTTATTGCCAAATTTAAAGTAAAAAACTTGATATCTTTTCTTTAGGACAGAATGTTATTGTCATAGTCCCAGGAGCCAACCTGCTTTTAAATTTTGAAGACCTGAAGAGGGCTTCTGATGTCATCTGTAAAGCCAAAGTGGTTGTTTGCCAGCTGGAAATAACCCCTGCTGTTTCTCTTGAAGCTCTGAAAATGGCACGTGCCAGCGGAGGTAATTTAACATAAGCCATTGGCTCTCTTTCATTTGTGCTACATGAAAAATACTCTTTATTGTGCTTTCTAAATAAAGACCCTCTAGTCTATTCTGGTTTCTGTCATATTAGTTTTATTTAGAATTGAAACAATAGCCAAAAAATTCATGCTATGCTAATGAAAACTGAATTAACTTTAAAAATTTTACAGTGTTAACCTTGAACAGCAAATCAACTCATATCCTTATAATCTGCCCATATATGCCTGGTGCTGCCTTTCCTCCTATTTTTGTGCTGTGACTAAATACAGTATAACATTGGTCAGTCAGGAGCTATGGGTCTGACTCTGCTATGATTCCAGAGCAGAACAGGCATAATGAATGCAAGTCAGTAAAGTTACACATACAGGAAAGTGAATGAAATTACCTCAAAACCAGACTTATGCCCATGTTCACCCAGCATAGCAGTAGGTATGGCTGTGGTTTTTTATATAGTAGTTTACATCCTTTAAAAAAACCAAAAGAAGCTTTTTCTTCCTAACCAAAATTCTTAGAGTGACTGGGCATGATGCCATTGCATAGACACAGTCATGGTCTGTGAAATTATTAGAAAATTGTTACTGTACTGTACTTTAAAATGTAGGGCATTGTTCCTTCTGTGTAGCATATACGTAGATGAAAGCTGACATTTTGCTTGAACAGGATGGGGTTTCATTACCAACATAATGTTTTTGTTGTTTAAGTGCCTGTAATGCTTTCAGTTACTCAAGCACAATTACCACGGTATTTGAACACTAGGTAAATAATTATGCAAGAGAGGCATCTATATGAGATCAGAAAAATGTTTTTCCTTTCTATCCAGGAATCATACTGGGAGGGGACAGCTCATAGCACAGTCAGTCACGCAGCGGATCAGGGATGGAACTGGGATCAGAACTAACTGGTTTCTTGAAGCTGGACCCAGGCTAGCTCCAGTAGATCACAGCACACTGGAATTGTGGGCTCTCCAGTTCACCTTCTGCACCATGACCTGTTGTGCAACTGTTGCACTATATTTTTTTAATTACTTTTTATGAAAATGAATTACCGCATTCTTAATCTAGTGGTTAATGGACTATAGTTGAATCATCAATCAATATCCATGACTTATTTTGTCTATTTCTAACTCTATGAACAGTTTTGGCAAGATGCTTCACACTTCTGTCACTCTCCTATGGCAAGACACCTGTCTGTGACAGAAGAAAAGACAAGATTTTTTTAAAAGCAATTGAAAAAATTCAAACCTGATACACAGAACAGACACGCAAACACTTAGCAACTGTAGATAGCACACTATATCAAGAAAAGATAGTAGTTAACTGTGGGTCAGCTGTAGTTCTCTGCTGTCAGTGTCTTATCATTGTGCAGCTCTTCTGTCAGGAAAGTTTGGTTGCTTCTGCTCTAAAACAATAGGCTACACATGTTCAAATGTCATGTGCCATCAAATCTAAGTAAACAGCTGAGTTTGTAGCACTGTAAAAACCTATCTGTAGCCAACAGTAAATTGTTAATGCAATTTCCCTTATTTTAGCTTGCAATACCCTCATGTATTATGTAGCACTTCATGTTAGAATGTTCACTTGACTGTTTTTGTGTAAAACAGATGCATACCCAGATGCCTCAAACCTCTGTTTCAATAGGGTTTTTTTGCTTGTTTTTCTTCATTCTTACTGAAAGAAATAAACAAAGGAGAGAAAGAATATGGAGACAGGCAAGAACTCTTTGCTTCTCTTCAGTGGAAGTCATCTGGATCTGTAAGCTGGAGAGGGACATCTCATGTATGACATCCTCTCATTGTGGCACTGATTTTTCATTATTCTTGTGACAATCATGGTGAGAAGGAAGGGAGGGAGGAAGGAAAGGAAGGAAGGGAAGGAAAGGAAGGAAAGGAAGGAAAGGAAGGAAAGGAAGGAAAGGAAGGAAGGAAGGAAGGAAGGAAGGAAAGGAAAGGAAGGAAGGAAGGAAGGGTTGTGAATAACTATATGAAGTAGGTATAAATTGTAGTGGAAATCTGACTGGACAATTATAGGCTTTTAGTGGTTGATGGTGAGAAGCTGCTGCTGCTTCCGTAAAGTCTGGTTTGGGCTTCTCTAATGACAGACTCCATAAAAGATGGCTGATAATGCTCAGCATATTAATACTGTCGTGAAGAATGAGTTTGAAGCAGCTTCAGTTAAAGGTTCCATGTCACTTGCAAGAAACAGATCTGGTTTTTTGGACTCTTCAAGTTTTTAATCTTGGGCTACTATTTTTCATAACAGCTGTTTGTCTGTGGTTAAACTGTTTGTGATTTCTGCCAAAGCACTGTGGTTGCAGAAACCAGGCAATGGAAAATGCCTCCCACCCTACCCTAGCTTTTGAATTATGAATACCAGCTACCTTAAAATTTACTTAAGACTTGATAGCAAGAGAGCTTTCTTTTAAAAATAAGTCTTCACAGTGGTATGGAAATCTGCCTGATTTTAACTATATCATTGGCTTCTGGAAAGTAAGTACCTTTCACACAGACATCAGAAAATTGTTAAGAGCTTCACAGCTAGCTTGACCTGAGCATCTGTCTATAGAAGCACTTGTCCATTTGGGCAGCATGACTTCCAGTGTAATTCCTCAATCTGGTTTTAGCCAACTTCTTTTATACTGTTAAAGATCTGTTGTAGGCCCAGGAAGCACAGAGCAGGAGCCTGCTTGTTTTCAATACAGAAGAGACAAAGCTGGATGGGAATGCTGGGAATGGAGAGTTGATTTCAGACAAAGGAAATGTAGGGGAGTTTTTCTTGATTTTTGGGGGTGGCAGAGGAAGAAGGAAAGGAGAAGCTGAAAGAGGAACAAAATTGGAACAGAGATTAGGATTTGTTGAACAGAGATTGGAATATGGAGTTAGGGAGCAGGCTGTGGGCACTGGAAGTGGGAAAAGAATGTGTAGGCCGTAAAGAGATATGATGTGGTGAAAGTTGAGTAGAAAAGGTTAAAATTGTATCTTTCCTATGCAAAGAGGCACTCATTGAGGAGAATGGATCTTGGCAAAGGGAGAGAAGTGAAAAGGTTGAGGAGTAGACCTATGGGAATCTCATGAGGTTTAACAAAACCAAGTGCAAGGTGCTGCACCTGGATGGAGCAACCCTGGTATCAACACAGCCTGGGGGATGAACAGATCAAGAGCAGCCCTGCTGAGAAGGATTTGGGGGTGCTGGTGGGTGAGAGGCTGGACAAGACCCAGGCATGAGCACTCACAGCCCAGAAAGCCAAACGTGTCCTGGGCTGGATCCAAAGCAGCGCTGGCAGCAGGGCAGGGAGGGGATTCTGCCCCTCTGCTCTGCTGAGACCCCACCTGGAACACTGCATCCAGCTCTGGGGTACCAGCATGGGAGAGACATGGGCCTGTTGGAGAGAGTCCACAGCCACCAAGATGATCAGATGGATGGAGCACCTCTTCTACAAGGAAAAGCTGAGAGAATTTTGTTTGTTCAGCCTGGAAAAGAAAAGTCTTAGGGGTGACGTAATTGCAGCCTTCCAGTACCTGACAGCAGCCTACAGTAAAGATGGAGACAAACTTTTAACGAACTGTGTAGTGACAGGACAAGGGGAAATGGCCATCCAACCCAGGCCATTCTATGATTCTGTGATTCTGTGAAAGAATTTGGGCAGAAAATAAGTTCCTCAGGAGGACCAAAGAGATTAATTATCCTGTTCAAAAGCCATGCTCTTCTTCCCAGCCTGAAAGAGGATCTTAGGGTTCCGCTATCTCCCCCCAGACAGTAAATATGAGAGAAAACTAATAGTAGTATATCACATCGTGTTCAGGACGAGTCTGTATTACTTAAAACCCAAGTTGGAACACTTCCAGTGCTGCTCCTGACCCATCTATATGTCAGTATGATGCCACATGACACTTTGTTTTCCCGTATGTCCTGTTTCTTTGTTTTACCTAGGAAAGTATACCTTAAAGTTTTATGTTTAAGAAAACTTCATTAGGGTTGCAGTTCAGAAAATAGGAAATGCAAGAGTTAAGGTTGCCTGTGAAACCTTAATTTGTCTCCTTTCTGCATATGTATTATGTTGCAGTCTTTAATTATGTGATCACATGCTGTTTTTCAGTGGTATGTGATCATATAATTAAAGAGTTTATTATAATACATACTGTATTGTAATAATATAAGGGAGCCAAATTAAGATTTCATTGGAATTCCTAATCCTGCATTTTTCTGTCTTCTGAGTAAAAGTCTTTGTCACTTTAATACTGTTTTTAATGAGGCAGGTAGAGAGGCATGATAAAGTTGTACAGTCAAAGGCTAAAACTTTGAAAGTGTTAATCACCTAAACTTCTTGGTACTCAGATTTCAGAAGTCTCTGTACATCTCTGTTAGGGCACTAACTGGGATTCAGAGATGTTCAGGGTGTCTGATATGCTATAGCTTACAGTCAAAATATGTGTTTAGGACTGAAAATTTAATAATCCAAATTGGAAGATTTGATCACTGACTATAAGGAATATTTCTGAAGTAAGAGTGTGTGCTTTATTTAAAAATGATGGCCTTGTGGTTAAGACACAAGTATTAATCATAGAATTGGCAAAGTGAAAAACTGAGGCTGCAGACTTCCTGTGTTAATAGTGAGTAAGTCACTTACACTGTCCTCATGACAAACCTTTTCTGCTGCTACAAGGGGCCTTAGGCTATTACAGTTTAAAGTTAGGTTAACTAACATATTCTACCATGTGTTAAGTTTAGGTCCAGCTCTGCCAGATAGCATATTAAAAATATACAGTGCCTTGTCTACACTACCATTTTATAATGTGGCATTTTGAGCAAGTTAGGTAACACATTCAGAAACACATTTAACTCCCTGTCTGGACATGCCCTTCATTACTCCATAACTCGTGATTCTTCATGTACAGAACTCAGATATCAACACTGAAAAATTCTAGAACTAAATCAGTTCTTGTAAAACTTATTGATATAGTGGGAGAAGCATCATCAGTTAAACAAATTGCATTAATGTCTAAGGCTTTTCTCTTTCTAAAAAATTTAATAATTGTTTGGGATTTTTGTCTGTTACTCTTTTCTCATGTTCCCATCATGACAGGTGCCTGCACATGAATTAGAATGGAACTTTAATATAATGAAAAAAGCTTTTAGCAGTTGTGTAAGATGAGGATACAGAAACTGAGAGTCATTTGTGTGTTAATAATAAACATTGGGGTCTGTGACTGAAACACAATGGTCTTTCAAGTGATGGCTTATGAATCTAAAACACTATAGATTTAGACTTTCTCTTTTTTTTTTTTTTCCAGTAAAGACTTTGTTTAATCCAGCTCCAGCCCTTGCTGACCTAGATCCACAGTTTTATACCTATTCTGATATCTTCTGCTGCAATGAAACTGAGGTAATGGTCATATGTCATGTTAAAGGAGTCTTAAGCAGGAAAATTTCAGAAGGATACTCTTCTCAGAAATGCAGCATAGGGAGCAGGAAAATGCAACCATGCTCCTCTTAGGACTTTTGGAGGTGACAGGTTTGATTCCTGACCTAACCAGCAAAGAGGAGTATTCTAAAATAACTTTAGCTTGCACTTGAAATTAAATTAGCTGCTTGCAGCCGAAAAGTTGGGTCCAGCCTTCCTTACAAGTAGATCAGCAAAACACATCCATAAAAGGACACTTGTTAAATGCTATCACTGAGTGGTAAATATTAAACTAGTTCCTTGTCCTTGTTCTGCGGTCCCTTGATATGATCAGCAGGAATGCATTAGCCATAATGTTCTGACAGTTTTAAACTCTCTTGCCAGGAGGTGATGCACGCTTGCTGCACTTGATGGTAAATAGTAGCTTCATATGCCTCTTCCTGTCAGATCTGTTTTCAGTGAATCTTCTCTGGCCTTCGACTGTATGTTTTCCTTTTTTCTTTTTTTGCCCCTCCTTTCCCTCTCTTTTCTAATTCAAGTGTTATTTCTCCCAAAGGAAATTGGTTTTGTCACAAGAGACAAATTAACCTCATAAGACCTTTGTTTAAATTTGCTATTTATTAGCATTAGGCATGCTGTGTTCCTTCCCCTCACCCTCTCTTTATATAAACAGGAATGTGAGAGAAGTAACATAGTGGATAGGAACCATGCCTTGATCAGAGTTAAAGTTATGTCTAAGAAACATGATTTCTGCAATGAACATGATCCCTTTGGCTGGAGAGGAGAGGGAAGAGCTAAGAGAAAAGCATGGCCTTGCTTACTTGCAGCATATTTTTGTCATTGTGTGATGACAATGTCTGTCAGTGTAAAAATTAAAATTTTGAAGACTCAATTACCCTCTTTTGAAATTTCTGTTAAACCCCATCACAAACTATATCAGAAGTTCTCAGTCTGTGAGTCTTCTAGCATTTAAGGGTCAGCCTAAGAAACCCAAAAGAACATCTAAGTTTTATTCTGGGATGTTTCATTATGTGTCTGCCAAGTTCACATAGTCCAGAGAAGTCGGGAACTAGTAAAATAGCAAGGTGGGAGATGCCATGGCACTTGAGGAAGCCAGAGTTTCCAGGATAACTGGCAGTGATACAATTTGTGGCTCAGACACTGTCCAACAGATATCAGAATTCAATTCTATGTGGTGAAGAGAATGCTAAGGCAAAGTATTTCTTCTCGTTCAGGGGACTGGCAGAACACCAGTATCAGGTTTTCTTAATGCTGTCAGGAAGCTTTTATGCCTGGACTATGCCTCTGGATTGGCTAAATGGTGCAATGGCTCACATTTTGGGCTGAGAACATCCATACTCTCCCACTATTTAGTAAATGTCATTCGATGTTTGCTTTTTTCATAATGCCACTTGTTAATTTTTTCCCCTGCAAAAACTTATCCCCCATATGTTAGAAACAAAACTTTGTTTTTCATTACTTGTCTATTCCTGACTTTTCTCTCTTTGTATCACACATGTTAAAGTTTTCCTTTTGTTGTATTTTATTGCTAGGGGACAGTCTTGAAAGAGGCATTCTTTGAGAAGTGTAGCTTGCTGGAGCCAGGGGTATTATTATTACCACCACATGGAGAAAAGAAAATTACTTCTATTTAGAGAACAAGAAATACAGGTGTATAATTATGATAGATCCCTGCTCACTCATCTACCTTTTCCTGCAGAGCTGGGGGTACAGTTTGCATTCTTTTCTGCTGTTTTCTTTTAAAAAGTAATTACCATGTGAAGATAGCTAGGATCACTGTATGCAAGGTCAGGCACAGAAATAGGCTCTGTGCTGTTGAGGAGGCTCATCTCTTCTGAATTTATGGAAATGCTAGACATATGGAAGTTCCTGCCAGCCACATCATGGGAGCATAAATCCAAGTGTAGGACTCCTACAGCATATTCTGAGAACAACAATGGCACATAAATACCTTTGTTTTTAAAAACAACCTTTTGAAACTTTGCAATGAAATCGATTATGTTAGCAAAAATGTAGTATTCAATTTTGTTTGATTTCATTCCCTCTGTGTGTCTGATTTTCAGGGATGAACTATTACCATTTCCCCCTTCTTTTTGCTGAGAAAAAAGGAAAAATCAATCATTTGCTTTTCTTATGTCACAAGTTTGAAAGTAGTTTTTTTAGTAATTGTTATATGTTCATATACCATCTGTTTTCTGTTTCCTTTCATGACTTTCTTTAATTTCAGATCTCTGTAATGAATACACTTGAGAAGTTTGATGTACAGATAAATGTTTACATACCCAAATAAAGGGTAGCAGTCACATCTCTGGATGGCACTTAAAACCAACAAGTTAATTCTACAAATCTTAAAGATAATTCTAGTTTTTTAAACTTTATCCATTCAATCAACTACATATGCATCTGCATCATCATCTTAAATCAGGAAGTACATAAGACTTTGGTGATCCTGAACATATACTGGGAAAAGACCTTTTTATCCTTTTTTTTTAAAAAAAAATTTACCTCAGTATTTACTAACAGTCACAGTTAGAAAAGAGCATTTGGATAAGATGGACTTTTCCTCTAAGCCACTATGGTGATTCTTTTGGATTTTTAGAAATTGTTATTCTCTATGGCCAAAGTTATTAAATGTTCTGCTTACAGTTGCCTTCCTGAGATGTTCTGTTCCAACTCCATTGCCTCTCCTAGTTGGTATTTCTAAGTGTCAAATGCCTTCCTTCTACCCAAAATCCCATTTATGTTCCAGCTCTACCATTTCTGGAATCTTTTATGTTTTATCTGGTATTTTTAGCTACATCCAGGAAAAAAAGTGTATTTCTGCTTCATCTTTACTAAGTCTTTTAAATAGTTAATAATCACCTTGGGTTTGAAGATGAATTCTTTAGAGCTACCCAGTTCAACCGCTTCTAAAACATTCTTTTTAACACAGATGTGTGCTCTAGGACAAGATTAAATTTACACAGATTTTTTTTTTTATTACTTGGTTTGCCTTTCTTAGTAATTTATATTTACAAGTATTTATCATAATGTCCCTCTCTTTCTTGTTCACCAAGTAATACTTTTAAATTATAAAATCCTGTGGTATGTGGATAATATGTGAACAGTATGTTTGTAATAGAAAATTATGTTGGCTGTCAAACAGAACACCAGCCATATAGTTTGAGACGTCTCATAGGCTGTGTGAAGTGTTTGTATTATTAAAGATGAGAAAAAGGGGATAGTCCTTGTCATTAGCTGAATTATTACTGAGTCAGAAGTTTCTGTTATTTATGGCTCTAAATGTCGGGGTCTTGATCTGCAATGCCTTTGTCACAGAATAGAAGTTTAAAGATGTCAGCTATAGTGCCAGCCATGGGATGTTGACTCTCAAACATGCAAATATCAAATATAACATCAACACTTTATATTCCATTCTTTATTAAATGCCTTAGGATTTAATGAAATCACACGCAGTATCTGGTAAAACAGCACAGCTTGTTCTTATGGATTTACGTGCTGGAGAGAAGCAAACAAAATTACACTATCAGTGAATTATCTACCATTAGTTTGTCTAGAAGGCTCTTCACAAGCTGTTCTTTTCACTCTTGCTTGTTGCAATAACAGGGGTTTTTATGTCTGACATTACTTTCTTTTTATGTGGTTCACGAACAAAAGAAGTCAGAACAAATCTTGCAAGGTTATCAGTTCTTTCTTTGCTTAGCCTGTAGTTCAGTTTTATCTTTTCCCAGAAAGATCAAACTTGTTGAGACTAGTCTGTTAATTCCCAGATGTAGCACAGCCTAATCCCTGAGGTTTGTGCAGGAATGTGCTAGTTCTCCATTCCCTTAATTCTTCTAATGAAAAATAGATGTATCCAATGTCATCCTGGTGAAAACGAATGGTTGTTCTTTTCAGTCATCTATAAATGTTGAAAAAGAGACAACCCTATACAAGAGGAGCTCTTTGGAATACTTACCATTCTTTTTCCCACATATTTGTGTGATTCCTTGCTGCAGATGGCTCTAGGCATAACCACAATGTCAATACAGTTCATGAGTTGTTTTTCTTTCTTAGCGTGTGCATGCAGTTACATAGCCCTGCAGGTTAGGAACCAAAATATATTGCACATCAGCAATTTCAATTTGATCCTAAACGTTTTGAAGAACAGCTGCTTCTCTGTTCAAAGAATACTGAGGAGCCCTTCAGGAGAAGAAAAACTCCTGGATGGTTACAGCAAATGATTAAGTTTGACAAGCTATTTTTAATGCAAAATTGGGAACTACTACACCCTTATGTAAAATGGGTGTCAGATTTCTGATCTAAAGAAGGCCATGCAAAGATTTAATTAAATGCTAGCAGAATACTTTGGAGCTTCAATAGTAGAAAGCAGTACAAGTTAATTGCTAATTTTGTTAAATAAAGCTGTAAGATGTATAAAAATAACACAGATAAATAGATACATTCTTACTATTTCCTTTTAAGTGTTACTGTCTATTAACAGAGGATAGATAATTTTTTGGAATAAATATTTGTTAGTATGTCCAGAATCAAGAGACATTATTGCCTTTTGCAAGATTCAGAGAATATCAAGTTTAAAAAACTTTATCTGTAGTCTGGGATGAGGACATTTAAGACACTGCTTATTAATATAGAGAGATTAATGCTAAAGATAATCTTTCTTAAGAAAATATAATTGGCATTTCTAGGGGTCAAAACAAAACCAGATCCTTTAGAAATAAAATATTTCAGAACATCTCTTGAATTTGCCTTTTGTGTTTTAAGTATTGGAAAGCTACTATTCTGCCATTACGTAGAAGTTGCCAGCAATTCACAGTATATTTTATTTCTATCTTTGTTCTAAACCCCATTTTATCAGTTGCTGGAAACTATGAATTTTCCCATATTTAGTCTAAAATGAAAGATGTTACTTTTGGGAGGGAAATGAATAGCTTCAGGCCAATTCGTTTCAATCAGTTTTTAATTATTCTAGCACGATAAGTATTTCTGCCTGTATGTATGTAAAAATTTTATAATTTGAAACAACTGGAACTAGCTTGGCTTGTGGCCTGACCTTGCAATTTTTTATACACTAAATCTGTTGCACTGCTTCTTGGGGACTGTTCACATGTGTTAGAATTAATGAGATTGAGTTCTTGTTTTGTCATTCTCAAAAGAAATCTCCTAAGGTACAGGCCAAGTTTGTAGCCAACTGACTTACTGTGTTTAAATATTTGAAATTAAAAGTATTTAAAATTATCATATGTAGTTTTAGATGCATTAGCCTTAAAACTGGGACAGTTTCCCTGTTATTATTTATTATTTCTCTTCCAGCAGTACCTGGCAACATTTGCAAAGTTGTTATTGTGCTAGGTGCTCAAAACCCAGTCCAAATGATAGACTGCTCCCCAAAGAATTAAGACTTCTTGTTATTTCACCAGTTTATATCTGCTGAGAATGAGAGGATTGTGGAAGTTAGGAACAGACCTCTAGATGTTCAACTAGTCCAACACCCTGGTGAAGCCTGTCCAGTTCAGGACGGATTGCTCAGGGCTTTGTCCAGTCAAGTTCTGAATCTCCCAAGGTTGGAGACTGCATGACCTCTGGGCACGCGTTCCACTGCTTCATCACCCTTGTGGTGAAAAAGCTTGTCCTAATATTGGAATTTCCCGTGTTCTAGTTTGTGCTTGTTGTCTCTAGCCCTATCCCTGTGCACCTTCAAGAAGACTCTGGCTTCATCCTCTCTATACCCACCTACTAAATTACCCTGGACAGCAATTAGATTTCCCTTTAGCCAGGAGTTCTTAAGGCTGAAAAAGCTTGCTTCTCCCAGCCTTCTCTTGTATGTCCTGGTCTCTGGTCCTCTGACTGTCTTGATGGCCTTCCACTGCAGTGTGCTGTGGTAGGTCAGTGTCTCACTTGTGCCAGAGATCCCAAAACTAGATACGATGCTGCAGATTTGGTCTTGCAAAATGCCAAGCAGAGGATCCAGAACATCTCCCTGGAGGTGGCTGCCCCAAATGCACCACAGCTAGGAACAACTGGCAAATGTTCATATGCTAGGATCATTCTCAGTTTTAGCCAGTGTAAATTACTGTTGCTGTTGAAAGAAGTTAATTGTTTTGGATTCACTTTTGAGGGTAATGTGGGACTGGGGGTGGTGTTAATTTTAACACAGATCTGCTTTGCAATCCAGTTTGTTTCCAGGCCACAAAAAGGATGTTTTGGCACAAGAGAATGGGCCATGTGGACAGGAGTGGCAGGGAAAAAGCAGGGCCATTTTCTTTTCTGGAGCAGTTCTGGTTTATGTCATCCTACCATGTACGACTCCACAATCTAAAGAGAGATGGAGACTTAACTAAGATTAGTGAGGATTATGGCCAAGAACCTTCATATCAATGAAGTTTAAAACTTTAGTTAATTTTTCTACCACTCTTGTAAACAAAATTATGAAAATAGTTTGTAGATTAATTATATAATATCCATCATAGGTTTATTCTGACAGCAGTTGTGTGGAATGTCATCTTGCTTTAATCGGTTTAACTGAGTAGTTTTATGAGACTAGCTGCAGAAAAATAAAATTCTTCATTTGCTGCTCTTTTGTGCAGTACTATGGCAAATGTCCACATTGGGCTTTTAGTATTGTTATTTAATTTTTTCTTTACATAACCATTAGTTATTTCCCTCAATTGTACCACAGTTTGTTTTTTAAATAAGATTCTACTGAAGGGAGGAACTTAAAAACTCACCACAGTATTTAACATCAGTTGACATTTACCGCAATCTCTAATTATTGGCACAGAATCTGTCTGGCTTCTGCTGCTTTTATGGTTCTTCCAGCTTGTTCCAGTGTTTTTTAGTTGTACCATCCTGCTGTAGATGAGTTAGATGATAGTGGTTTGAAGCAGCTGAAGATCTACTTTTATACAGACTGTCTGTTCAAAATTATTTTGTTTATTGGTATAAGCAGTGTAAAGATGAAAAGAAAGATTTCTACAAAACGTTTTGTATATCGGTCCCAAACCAATTCTTTCACTCCTCAAGCAAAAAATCCCGTTGATTTGGGACATAGGAAGCACAAAGAGGAGTACTGGCTTAATGTTAAGCATACAGGATGTGCATTTCATTAGGAAGAACATTAGATTTAAATACTTCATTTACCTTGCTCATGAGCTTACAGAAGTATAAGTACCAGGTAACTAAACCAATATTAGATTTACTGTTTCTCAACCAAAACCAAATCCACTTGCATCCTAGAGACTTTGCAACAGAGGTAGAATGTTTGGAATTATTGCCCCTCATGAAGTACACTGAAAATTCAGTTTGCCTGTTTCATTCAAGGATTTGTGTTAATGCATTTTATTCTTGTAACACAGTGTATGAGGTGTTCTGAATACAGGAATACACAGTTCCTGCTCCAGAGATCTTAAAACTCACGAAGAGACATGGACTATTTAGACACTTGAATAGAGTGTACATATATATTTTAATATTATATGTCATCTATCTGTAGTTACTCCAAAACCATTATTACTATATTGGTTCCCTGGAAACCTTGCAAGAAGATAGATTCAAAAGGTTTTGTGAAATACTTCTGAAAACAAATTTTCTTACTTGAAAATACTTTTATAACCTTTTAATGTGATTAAACCTGTTTAATATGATTAACCTGTTTAATATGATTAAATAGTTTATACTGCAAGAGAATTTCGAGCAGCATAGTGACATGCCAAAGAGAAAATTGGATAGATTTTGTTGCCTTCTTACAATTTAAAGCTTACTATATTCTTGTCTGGGATCAGTCTGGTTAAAAAAAAAGTAATTTTAAGTTGCGTGTACATGTTGACCACGCCTTGCCTCTGCAGTGCTCAAGTTTAACCACCAAGTCCTGCCACACCGGGCTCTGCCTCATAGTGATCAGATCAACAGTGCTTGAAATAATTTGTGCATTTGTCTAAGTAGGAACTGCAGAACTCGGTCATGTAGGTTTAAAAATTAAAGCCGGTAAGTGCTCTGCTAGTGATACTATGAACTCTAGGGAATGTGTTGGCACAATGTGGCCCTTCAGAGCCCAAGGGTGGCTGCTCTCGCCTGGGTCAGGCTGAAACTCGGGAAATGACAGTGGCAGCAGTGGGCGCTGACTCACAGCTGGGGGCGGTTTGCTTGTAGATGGCTGTAGTAGTTCCTGTCCCCAGCTGTCTGCCCGCCCTCTCCTTACTACAGGCATGGCCTGTGCTCCATGAAGCACTTGTTTAATCACTGCAGTTTACAGTTCGTTACATCAACAACTACGAGCACTGAATTCGAGTTTCAGTCATGCAGAGGAGGGTAGTTTGAAATATTTCAGCAGCTGTTTCCCAAGAAGCTGAGCTGCCCATGCAGCAAAGGTCAGGAGAGTAGCTGCTGAATAGGTTCCAGTGAAAGTTTTCCTCTGAAAATAAGCCCTAGGAGTGTGGAGGTTATGCTCAGCTATGAAGCAGTTATCTGAAAATGCTTCAGACTGCATTCTTCAAGATCCAGTAGGAACCTTGTAATGCAAGCTGCAGTAAGGCTTCCCTTTTCTCAGGCAAGCAGGACAAAATTTAGTAAAGAACAGCAAAATGTAGTATGTCTGTTTATTTGCAGCTGAAGGCACACGGTATTATGCAGGAGTACTGCCTGGTAGACTCTTTCAGAGAAAAGACAATTTCTCTTCCCTTTCTTCCTGTTTCATTCATGTTCTTTTCCCTGCCAAAAAGAAGAGAAAAAGCACATGACACTTGACAATACAATGCCATCAAGAAAATGTATGAAGTGGTGAAAATGTTGATTCTGAAGTCTTCATTGCGGACTTTGGGGAAATTTTGCTCTTAGTTGGGTGGAACTAGAAGAGATTAATTTTAAGACCCAACTGGGACAAGTTTACCTAAGCTCACCATCAGTTAGAAGAAGACTTTAACTGTGTTTGTACAGAGCCAGCACAGTTGACAGAGGTGTATGGACATGGCCGTAACACAAATACATTATAATCTTTTAATGGGCCTTTGTTCAAAGAAGGCTTCAGATAAATTTTAGTTATTCTTATCCAAAAATATATATTAAATTGAACACAGTGGTCAAAATTGAGCAAATTTTTTTCCCTGGAAGAGATTTTCCCTTGTGATGTCCCTCTAGGTGAGCACTGCAAATTTTAAAAAGTGTTTAAAAAGTCACTTAGTGATAAATATCCCTCAAGAATAGTGACCAAGTTGACTTGCAGCATTTTTTCACGTTAAACCACAAAATGCTTTTGCCAAGACTGTGTCATTGTGTCCATTTAACAGATGAAAAAACTGAGGCATGTGGGAAAAATGTGATTTTACTAAGGGTTGTATGCCAGGTAAGTTGTAGAAGCTGGAACAGAACCCATACCTCCTGTGTCTCTCTGCCTAGGCTGCTCCCTGTTAGTCTGCTGTGCCTGAAGTACACGCTGATTTCAAGCAAGGAGCAAGACACAGCTGAATATCAGCGTAGGAAGTGGTTTCATGATCATCCTACAATACACATTTAAAAAAGCTACTAAATACTGTTTTCAAATGCAACTGTTGTCCAAAAATGAATGCTGTCAGATTATGATTTTCATTTGCGTGGGTTGTTTTCCAGGCAGAAATTTTAACGGGCATCCCAGTTGGCAACCTCGAAGATGCTGAAAAGGTGGGACGCATGCTGTTAGAAAGAGGGTGTAAGCTTGTAATTGTTACTCTTGGAGCAGAAGGCTGCATGATGATATCAGGAGACGAACCCATTCCAAAGCACGTTCCTGCTGGGAAGGTCAGGGCTGTGGACACTACGGTACGTTTTTGTGGTTTAACTGTCTTGCTTTGGAAAAGACTGCTTAAGCACTAGGGGAAAGCAGTGAGTAATCAGCCAAATCTTTGGGCACTAGCACAAAGGCTAATTTATGATATGAAACTGATATCTTGCTTCCAGTGTCTCATATATTAAATGTCAGTTCACCTGAGTTTTATAGTCTGTATTGTAGATGAGCTAGAATTATTATACATACTAAAGGTGTCCTCATGTTCTTCCTTTACTGAAGTAAGTACCTCTGACTGTAGTGTGTGATGCCACTGGCCTGAGCTGCAGTCCTGTTTTTTCACCTCTGCCCTGTCATTTAATTCATCTTGTCCAGAACTCAAACACTGTGAGAGAATGGAGATACTACTCACAGTCTGAAACTGAATGTTTGATTCTTCTGACAGAGCATGAATTACCTACCAAGTCTAGCATAAGGTGATTAAGGACATCATTTTTACAGAATATAATGGAAACCTCGCCTCCAAAAGTTCTTGCTGCTTCATGATGACTGTTTTATGATGCTAGGTAAGGGATACTTGGTCAGGCGCATTTTAATCTTTGCTGTTAGGATACTTCTTTGCTTCGTGCTCAGAACTAAGTGCAGAAAACATACTCTGTGAAACCACAAAATAGAACACCCCCAGCAAAAGATAAAAACAGGACAGGCAATAGTTAAGATAGCATTGCTATGAAAACCTTACCACATTGCACATATGGGGCTATTTTGTGTTCCTAGTATTATCTGACATAAATCCAAAATAATTCCAGTGGAGTTACTGAGAGCAGAGCAGGTCGTGTTATATGTACTAACTATACATTTAAATGCCTGTTATAATAACGTCATATTACATATGTTCTGTTACAATAGTTCATTAAAATCCTGGAGATTTTACCATCTGGTACATTCCATATCTGAATTGCATTAATAACAACTAGTTCTTGTAGCATGTTTTTTATCCATGGACCTCATACTGATTCACAAAGAGGAAAGGCAACTGCTTAAAGGATGAGGAAACAGAGGCACAGGGCGCTGAAATTATCTAGGTCAGTAGCATGCAGTAGCAGAGCTAAGAGTAAAGTCACTTCATCTCAGTCAGAAGATTGCTCATAGGTTTGGACTGTGATATTCTGGTGCTATGGAAAGAGTTGTTTCATTGTTCAATATAATCTATTTCTATATAACTCTGAAATAGAGATACCTTGGTTTTATTTTCCTCTTTTGCCCCTTTGTCATTTAGAAGTTTGGGATAGTGCTGGTTTTGGAATGTCTTAAATTTCTAGTTAGGGGAAGGAGACATCACTATACTCTGCATAAGGTTCTTGGTAGGGCGCTACAGAACCCAAATTGCCTCTGCTTGCTTTTAGCCCAGAATTAGAAGTGGCAAGAAAGTGAAAGGCAGAGCTCCCAAAGCTTCCCAGAAGCAGGATTTATTAGCTTGGGAGCAGCACCTTGTGAACCTGGCAGTACAGCTTCTTGCTCTGAGCTGGTAAATCCACTGCTGCTATCAAAGCTTACTGTTAGAGTTTTTTCTCTATCACACAGAAGTGATGTTGAATAAATATGTGTGATCTGCTTCTTCAAGAGAAGAAAATTGCTTCCAGAGCAGCTATTGTTTGATATCTTAAAGATTTGCTGCTCTTGGAATAAAACAGCAATACTGAAACCACACACTGTGGATGAAAAATGCTTTTTATCTTGCCTAGGAGTTTGGAGTTTCATGTCTGAACTAATGTAATGCTCCTCCTTTTTCAAAATTATTTTTATTTTAAATAAAAACAGTTTCTTTTCATATACTAAATCCTTGCCCTGCCTCCTTGTGGCCAGCAGGTTATTGGCTTCCACATAGCAGAGGATTTTCACAGTTAATTTTATTAATGTACTTAAATACCAGTGGGTTGTTTTCAGTAAAACAGCTGTGCTTGGTTTATTCTTGCAGCCTGAATGAAAAAATATGTGTTGGCCTTCCATTATAAAAGTCTTACAGTGCTTAGCCTGATTATCACTTTGCCTGAAAGCAAGTGGTTTTAAAGCAACCCGTACGAACACTAAGCAAAATAATGTCATCCTCAACTAACCTGGATTGCTCTATTATTAAAATAGGCATTAAACTTTCTAGTAGGACATTACTTTCTTCAAGGCATGTCCACAGTAGATCCTTCCCCAGGAGAAGGGTCAAGCTGTAAGGTGGTTTACTGAGTGACCACCTACCCACAGGGTATTCAGAGTTGTTCATGTGTATGCTCTTAGCCTGCCATTTGATACCAAAAAATATGTTGCTACCTTAAACTGCCCTGACTTCAGCATCTCAAGGGACTAGGTACAAGCACATCTGGTTATGTGCCTGTATCTGTATTGATACTGTTTAGATCTGCAGAAGGTAAAGTTACTGCCAAAGAGTTAAATCACGTGTGTACCCTATCACAGAATTTGCAAAAGGCTACAGAGTCCTTATTAAAAAACGGTTTGCCATTTAGAAGACACACATGTAAGATACAAAATTAGCTTCAAAGTTCTCTTTCACTGTAGAATTTTTCCATAGCTGCCACCACTGCCCAGAGTCCTCTGCGCTGCACTGCATCTTCAGTAATGACTCCTGGTAATTTCTGTTGCCCACAGCAAATTTAGGAATTTTTGAACAGCAATATACTTGGGAAGGTACAGCCACAAAGATTAAGAATTTGATTTCCTTGTCCCAGTTTGTGTGCTCCCCATTCTCCATGTTCACAGGTTCATCAGAGACACTAAGGGTTCATAGACTGTAGACCCTGGCTCTTCCTCCCTACCCTTGAGGTGGTTAGTCTAAGCGTTTATTGGCAGAACACTGGGAAAAGCTGGCTCCATCTCCCACTCTGTGGTGGAACATGAATCTTCAAGATTGAAAATCTGGCGTTTTTCACCCACACTAAATCAATACTATAAAGAGGGGAAAAAGGCCTGTTGATTCTTTTTTTTTAGCACTAATTATCTTAGTGTGGGCTTTAGTAATGTATGCAATGCTTCTCATGACTGTTAGCAGAGCTCTCCATACACAGTCCAAAACATGTAGAGCACGAATAGTCATTCAGAGGGAAGTTTTGCAAGACGTGGTATTGTAAAGCTGAAACATCTGTTTCTCCTGTTATAGCTAAATAGTGCAATAAGCTTTTGTTAAGAAAATTAACTTTCCCTTCATTTTACTAGTTCCTGCTATCTACTCTCTATATGCAAATTTTGAATAAACAGAAAAATTAATGAATTACTGAAAAATAATCCTTGAATTTTCTGTATGACAAAGATCTGATTAAGCCCACTAGCTATATCAATTTATATTTGAAACAGTTGACGTACATGAGACATTTGACACATAATAAAGTACTAATATAGGTATACATTATATTCTATTTTCATTACTTTAAATAGTTGCTTTTAAATTTACTTGACTATATTAAGTTAAATATATGCATTTACTTTATTTTTGGAAGAGCCTGTTTCCACTCTAGGTGAAACTAGTACATGAAGCTACATTAAAATAGCTGTGAAGGATAATTATATAATTCCATTTATATGACACTTCTGTTGGTAGCAGAAGGTTTCACAAATCATTCACAAATTTGATAAGCATTTCATAGAAAACAATAATATCATATACACACATTTTGCACTTGCGTGTGTGTGAAGCAGTTTGCCTGCTGCTGAAGCAGAAGCACAGATGAGGTGGAGCATGGCAGCTGCTCACAAACAGCTGTGGGACATGACCGAACACCATCATGTCAGAATTGTACTTGAGGTGAAGGGGATGATCTGTGTGATGAACCACACGATGATCCTGGATTTTGACATCTGCTGCTGCAGTAGCCCTGAACAAGCCATCTTGGCAGAGACATACGTGGTCTCATGAGGGAGAAGGCCACAACATCATCCATACTGGAGAATGAAGCTCTGCTCTTTTTGCCCCTTCATCCTCACTCTCCCCCTCTGCTTCTGACAATCATGCAAAGCTTAATTTACAGCACTATTTACATCTATTTACATTTACTAATTATATTCCATTGAAACTGCCAAGGAAAATTTGTCAGAAGAATGTAATTACTCAAAGCTGGAATTCGGCCAGCAGTGAGATTAGTTCCCTTCCATTTTGAAGAGGAAGCACTATGGGATAGTATGGAGCCGAGCTCTTCAAGTGACAGCTGGGAACCACGTCAAGTCCCTGAGGTACTGCCAGAGGCCTGCCTGGGGCTTGGTGTCTGCAGGTGGACTTTGCAGAGGCATTCAGGTTGTCTGGAGCTCCTGGTTACTCGGGATCTGGGCTTCAGAGCCATGCCAGGCCTCCTCTGGAGGTGGGGCAATCTGGTGGTCAGTGGCTATAGCAGGCTGGAACGTATCTGCTGGCTCAGGGATTTGCTCTCTGGTTGCTCCTTGCAGTTGAAGGTGAGGTGTCCTGTCTAGGGTCCATGATTCAAATCGGAGAGCTGGCTCTGGCAGAATCTCTCCTGTGCAATGGCATTAGTGGAAAATAGGGGGCTCTCTAAATAAGCTGGAGCTGCCCCTCTGTTGGCCCCCCATTTCTAGATTACAGCACCGAGATCACTTTGGGGAGGAGGTAATCTAGGGTTAGGGTTTGTAACCTCTAGTTTGCTCCATAGCCCAGCTTGGATCAAGATGCCAAATATATACTTGCACCAGTTAGGGTGACTTTCTAATTTTTGTCTCATCTGGTCTTCTAAATGCATAGTGTAGTTGCTCTATTTAAGATCTCTTCATCAGTTGACCTCTAGGTTTACACCTATGTTACACAATGTTGTGTGCAAAAAGTCCTGCATTAGCACACTCACAGCCAGGAAATCCTGCATCTGCATGTCTGGCTTAGGCATGGATACACTTGGGCACACAATATTTAAATGAAAATTTGGAACCCCTTTTTACAATGCTTCCCCTAGGAGTCACAGCAAGTCAATAGTCCCCCTTTTAAATGTCATGGAGAACCTAGAATGTTTAGCTTCACAGTATTTCTAAGCACAACCATTACATTTACCATGTAATTTCTTATATTACCAGCATTTTCCCTGTCTGGTTGTGCTTTTTGGATACAGAGATTGCACAGCCTACTAAGAGAAGCTCACAGGTTGAAGTGCCATGCTTGTGAACATGAAACTCGTTTAGGAGACAGGATAAAATTCAACATTTAATCTACTTTGCCTGAAATTTGACATGATCGTATGATTTATTCTATATGGTCCTTTTCTGTGCAATATTCTCAGAGATATGATACATACTATTTGTCATAATCATAAAGGTTACCATTATTTTTTCGAGTCAGTTCTGCAAAAGAAAAGCTCATTGCTATGACAGGAATTGTCATCAGATGTTTTGTGTTGAAATCCTGTTGTTTCTCTCAGATTTCTTATTACAATTTATTAGATCTGTCTCTTTTACTATGAGAGAGTTATGAAGGCTGTCTTTAAACAGTAGATTGCTCACTGAAAATGTTACACAACCTTTATTTTAATAAAGCCTCATGTAAGTGTATAGCTATATAATTTTAGATATGTCACAGTATTCAGGCCTGTGCAGCAATTGCGGTCCAAAGAAGGCAGTGTGGTTTAGCAATTTGAACAAAGGACTGATTAAGAGTTCCAGGGCTCTGCAAAAGACTTGCTGTAAATCCTTGGAAGAGTTACGTGTCTTCTTTGTATCCCAATTTATCTGTCCATAAATTGGAGCTGCTATTAATGCGTTGCATATAAGCCATGAGAAGTCTGTTAGAGATCAGAACAGAACCTGGGAGGCCTTTTTCCCAGGCTTGTCATATAACCTCAGGCCAGTTGTGCTTCTTTGGGGGCTTTGCAAACTCATTGAAGTGCTTCTGCTTGAAGTTGAGAGGTCTTGTCTGTAAAAATATGGTTTACACTAAAATTCTCTGACTTAGCTGTGTCTTCTGGTTTGGAGGAAGCCTGAGCCAGAAGAGTGAAGTGGACACTGAAATAAAGCCTTAGAATATAAATAAATCCAAAACAGTCCTCCTAATAACAGCAATTCTTTGTCTCCTGACTCTGTGGCCTAACGTCTGAGGCTCAAGGGGATATAAATACAACACTCTGTGCAATGACTAATTACTCAAAATTCTGTGCATCAGCAGAAGTGGGACTTGTGGTTGACTCTAATATTATCAAATGCCTTTGCTATTTAATAATCTTGTAGCTGTGCATTATTTAGCATGCCGGTTGCACAAAGAACAGTGATTTTATTTCAGCTATCTCTCAACAAAGTAAAAATGCAGCTGGTAGTAAATGAAGCATTTGGCAGACAATGTGTCTGATGCACAGTTCTCTAACTTGCTAAGAAAAGAAAAATGTTGAATGTTTAACCTTTTCCTACCCAAGGATATAGCAAGGAGTAGACCTTAGTGGTTTTACTTCTTCTCTTTTTCCCTAATCCTAAATTGTAGCCTTTCTTTTTCTTTTTTTTTCTTTTTTTTCTTTTTTTTTCTTTCTTTTTCTTTTTCTTTTTCTTTTTCCTTTCTTTTTTTCTTTTTTCTTGTTTTCTTTTTTCCTTTTTCCTTTTCTCTTTTTAAATTCCTTTTTTTCCTTTTTTTTTCCCCCCTCATCTTCCCTTGCATTCTCAAGGAAAGAGAAGTCACTACCGGGCAAACATCTTATTTATCAGTGGAGTTTGTTCACACACACCAACAGAGTAATTATGCCCAGAGCTCCCATTATCATCCCACAAACCGACAGCATAATAGCTTCCTTTCTTTAACATGCAACCCAAATAGGTTAATAAATAAGTTTAGTTCCAGTCATAGCCCACTGTCTGACTTATTCTTCTGCATTCCCTCTTTTACAAATATGGAATCCATTGAATTTTGGAACAGAAAAACCACGAGGAATAAGTTAATCTGCCAGGCACTCCAGTCAGCGATCTGCACTGTAAGTCTAAATAAAGCTGCATCTATTATGTTCTGAAGTTCAGCTGAACTGTGAAAGGGCACATGACTGAAATCACTGCATGTGAGTTGACTCACAGTTAAGTCTAGATGGGACTTGCTTGGTTCCTCATTAGTTTCTGCTTCTGATTCAGGCCTTCTAAAGACCCTTCAGTTTGTTAAGGCTTAGTCAGTGGCCTAAGGCTATACAGGTATCCAGTGACAAGAGGGATTGCAAGAGTGGCATTCCTCTGCTTTGGCAGTCAACTGAGAAAATGTGGAGCAAGATGGATGCATCCTCTTTCCCCCTGGAGAACAGAAAGCTATATTATCCCTCTTGTACGAATTGGAAAAGTGGAACAAAAATGTTATCTGGGCGCACTGAAGCACAAGCTATAAATGTTCTGCTCCAAGTTATATAGGGAGTTGGAATGATGCAGCCAAAAATGAAGCACAGGCATATATTGTCCCGTGCTGCTCTCTTAACTTCTAGACAGCATTGTCATGGAAGGAAACACTGTTTATCTGCCTAGTAACTGTCTATTTTAATCTGTAAGAACAAACAATGTAAACAAAATGAGCAAACAGAAGCAGGCTTGTACAGAACAATTTGCAGCCTTGTTTTCCAGTGGAAGATTCCATGGACCACCCAGGCTTTGCTCTAGTCCTTTTCTCAACCACGGAGCATCTAATTAAATCCCTTTCCATTCCTGACTCTAAGTGGAAGAGAGCCTACAGTCCTGTACAGTTTCTTTCCAGATGGAAATGCATAATTTAACAGAGATACAGCTGACAGGGAGAAGTGGGCCCAAAGCAGTATTAGCATTTGCCACAAATTGCACTAAATTACAAGGGGTACTTAATGAAGACATATTATAAAAAGAGGATTAAAGCCAATATTTAGTTTTTAAGTCCCTTCTAAGATTGTAGAGTGCCAGGCAACAAAAAATCTCATAGTGAAACTACTTTAGTGATACCAAGAGTTTGGTTTAGCTACACATGATCAGTAACAAGTCATGGCATTGTGTCCCATTGTGTCCTACAGCTTTATTCCATATACATGTATACATATATAAAAAGTTGCTAAGCACCTTACATTATTTACTACTTCGGTTCTTAGAACATGAAGAAAGTACTATTCAGGCTGCTGTTTTGTAGATGGGGAACAGAATATGCAGATACTCTCAGTGGCAGGTGAACCTGTTTCCCTTGTTTAATCATGACTTGTTCTCTATGTTTCTCTTAAAAAAAAAATAGGACTGGAGGAAAATTTTTGTCAGGCTATCAGCTGTCTCATTTTTAGAGCTGAACATCATTGTAAATGTCCACATAAAGGAGAAAGTACATAGCAATGCAGAGTTGCTTTGCATTAGATGCTCCTTGAAGAAGCTATAGGGAGTTTATGGAAATATGCTGTGAGGGCAGGTGCTTTGGCTCCACTACTGGCCTTCTGAGAAATATTCCCGTTTGGAAATTAATCCAGTGGGTTATTATTCTGGACATAGAAAGGTAGGGTTGCTGGCAGCATATAAGTAGCAACTCAAATGTTTTCTGTGTGGGCCAGAACATGCCAATGATACCACATCCCACATCTGCACCTGAGAATACATTCTGAATGAGGTCTAGAGAGGCTGAGTTCTGAAATATCTTTGTGCCATCTCACTTCTGGGATGCTTTAGTAAATGAAACAATGGTATAATTTGTGCAGGTTGAGAGCAGAGTAGGAAATTACTTTTATCACTTCTCTTGGGCTATGTCGTGCAACACAAGTCAAAATCATTGCAGCAGAACATGCTGCATCCCTTTTTTGGTTTGCTCTCCTCCTCTTGACTTTACGATGAGTCCAGCTCAGGGTCTCCTCCAAGAGGATGCTCAGTCTTGGTATCTAGCTCACCCTGTGTTGGAGCAGACCCTGGGATGCAAGTGCATGCACACGAGGCAGTGCCAGTTGTAATGGTAGATAGCACTTTGGGATATCTGAGTTGCAGAAAGGATGAAGAGGAAGGAAGACCAACTGTGTGCAGCCATCCTTTCTAATGAAATTCCTGCAGTTAAAAATAGCTAGTGGAAGCTGGCACTTCTGGCACATCCAGAGCGTCACCTTCCCAAGCATCTTTTTCTGGCCTGAACTGTAGGAAGTTGCAAATGCAATCCGCTGTGTAATAGTGCAGCATATTCTTGGCCAAACTCCTCATCATTTTTTTCCTCTTCATGGTTAGCTAACAAATGATATATGCCTCGCTTTCTTCTTTAAAGCTGTTCTCTGCAAAACCAGGTATCATCCAGGCTGCTGTGGAACATAACTTGCTTTTCTCGGTTTCTTCACATCAGTTCTGGCTGTGGTGAGAGAGTAGGCAAACCTGGCTCTGGAGCTCTTTGTCTGCCAAGTTGCCCAGAAATGCCAATAGCAGTAATGATGATATTGAATAATATCAGATTTCATTATTTCCCCCAACAGAGTTTTCAATGCCAAGTAATTTTGGTCACTACAGAAACCAGAAAGGTTTGGGTTGGATTGGTGATATTGCACAATTAGGTTTTCAAAAGAACAAGAACAGAGAAATGAGAATAGTGGGGAAATCAGGCTTCTTGCTTTTGCAAATTCTAACCACAGAAAATGCCAGAAGTTGTATTTCTTATCAAGAATAAAGGAGTTAATCTTTAGTAGCCTGTCTCATGGACAGAATACATTTTACAGCTTTCATTAGAGAAATGAAAAGAAGCTGAAACTCTAAGTTTTGGTGATTGATAGCAGTAACCTATAGGAATGTCTTTAATAGCAAGTGTACAGTTGAGTGCACTGATTTTGCCACTTTTCTCAGGGTTTTCTTCTGTGTCTGTGTGTTTAAAGGTAGAAATACAGACATAAAACCAGCTATAGAACAAATCATCTGTAGAAAAGCAGATTCCCAAATTCTGGCAGCAAAGTTTGTCAGCTGCCCAAATGTCTATAAGGAGTATTTTTAAAATTCATTTCAAAGCACAAATAGACACAGAAATACAGGAAAAAGGTGAGGAAAGTCTCTGGAAGCTCGTGCCCAATTGCTGGTATCTGTGATTTTGTTATTGAAATCATTAAGCAGGCAGTGTGTTGTTTGGAAAGATCCATTTTACAGGGAGCGTCACAGAGAAAGTCTTTCTGTCAGAACCAGTGCCTTGGTGGTCACCTACTGCTGAAGACCATGAGTGAGGTGTGGGAGCCCTGTTTTCTGCATTCCTGCTGCACAGGTTAAGGACAAGAGAATGTGTGGGTAGCAGAGAACAATACTGTTGAGCAGAGCAGCAGTTCTGGCTTGTAAGTCATATCTAACTGAAATTCAAGAGAGGAGATACAGCTTGAGTAGTCATTGAAACGATTACACAAACTCAGTTGGAAAAAGAATGCAGGGAGCTGGCAAGGGGACAAAGCTGGGGAGAGCTCAGACAAAAAACCTTCTCAAGTTTGGTGGGTTATTTTTCCCTTCCAGGATGTGTAGTTCATGGGTAGGCAGAAGCAGTGGCCAGCCAACAAAGGCTAGATGCTGTGGTTTTGAAAGAGGCACTCGAGCATATGGAGCTTTCGTGCAAAAAAAAGAATGTTTTTTTGATCAATTCCAGGCGAGATGGCAGTTGTGTCATTTGGAGTGCTTCTCCTCAGATTAGATGGGATCACTAAGAGTCCTTTGGCATTTTCAGTCTGAGAGAAAAAAACCACATGTGGCTAGTGAAATTGCCCAGCATGGAGATTTTCTTCTTATTATTTAACTGTTAGATTATGGGGTCCTGAAGCCATATCAGCCTCATATGTGATACTGGGTGACACAGTTAGTGACAATTTGGCCAGTTCTGTCCTGGTTGGGGAGGGAGACCCACTGCCAGAATTTCCAGTGTCCTATCAAAATACCGTGATATATTTTGGGCAGAGCTTTGGCTGTAGTTTCATTTCATCATTAAATAATATTTGTGAATTAACACATAAGCATGAGCTTTGTTGGGATGAAAGCACAATTTGGCACAAGCGTGACATGAATAATGCAAGGAGTGAAGTACTGCTCAAGGAAATGAGATAAGTGAAGCTTTTGATTAGAGTAGGAGAGTAGCTGCATGTTGTTGAGGCTTGATAAACCAGTTTGAGAAGTACAAATCAACCTTCTGAGGAGCTGCTATATTTAGCACCGGGCTTCAACCACAGCTCTTGATTCTGTGCAAGTTCAAATTTTGGGAAGGGTAGATACAGCTCCTGTAGCATGTTCAACTGGAAGTCCATCTTCTATGTATTAGCAGTGATGTCTGCGTGCTTCCTTGTTGTTGACACATTGTGGTTTATGTGCTGTACTTTGCAAGGGTGCCACTGGAGAGTTTTGTGTTCAGATGAAGTGTAATGAGAATTTTCCAGTACTGCATTTTGTATGTCATACATTTTTTATTTGCACTGCAGGGGAAAAAAAAGAGTGTGGAGGGTTTCTTCTGCTGTTTCTGAGTTTCTATGTGAGGTATGAACTTCCAGATCAAATGAAAGGAGATCACAGATCAAAGCTCAAGTGTGGAACCAGGGAAGAAGCAGGTAATGAAGGCAAAAGCAAACTCAAACAGAAAATTTACACAGAAGTGTATCCCAAATTGGAAAATTCCATGCCAAAAATAACTATTGCCCTGGTAGCGAAGGAATCAGAGTAGTGGTGAATTGTTTGTTGACAGGAATCTCACAGGTTCAGCAATATGGATCCATTGTTTTTAGAATGGTATATGGAGTTCCTGGTTCAGTGCTCCTACTCCATCATGTAAGAAAGAAATAAATTCGTCACCTGTCATTAATGCTATCTGGAGCTGAAAGGAGTTTATATGAGCATCATCACACTGAATTGTTTTGATGATTCAGAAAATGGAGTGCTCCCTGTGGGTGAATACTTTGTTGGCTTTCTGGGGTTAGACTAACAGTCTACTACACAGAATAACTTTGTTCCCCAGTGCTGAGTGGCATACTGGAATATTATTATCCAGGAGAATGTAGCTCTCCTGCGATCTTTCCCAGACCTCTTCAGTGTGCACTAAGAGAAAGCCTTCACTTCTCAGACACCTTGCAGTACTTTTCTTGTAAACAGTGAGGTGGGAACTCCTCTGTTCTCATCCTGATGGAGAGTCCAGCAGAACTGTGGAGGTCCGCTTACTTATTTTGCATATCTCAGTTTTAGGGTTCCCAAGCTGTGCCTCACTTTCAAAGGATGGGTAGCTCATGTGACTCCTGTTAGCCCATGAAAGATCTGGGGCTTTGGATTCAGCCCACAGATGTCTCAAAGTGGGTGTTCTTAACATCCTTGATCTTAAGTTGGGTTAATTTCCTATCATGTGAAATGAGAGTACTATTACCTGCCTTCAAAGTAGATGCTGTATATGGGCTTTGAAATGTAAAGCAGATACTTTCATCTGTGCTTTTCAGATTACATACAAATTAAAAATTGCAGAGTTGTGAATGTTGTATGTTTTATTTCCAACATTCACCACAAACCAAACATTTCAGGGGAATTCATACATCTGTAATGCTTGTCACTGATCTTTTTAGAAACAGTGAATAACTTAATGTAGTAGGATGCTTCAGAAAGGAAAGAAATTGCATGCAGGAGGCCTTGTATTGAGATTAATCTCTCAGGAATGCAGGGGGTTAACGGTCAGGCTGATTAATCGCTGTTAATGACCCATCAGGAAATCTGTCAGGAAGTGGGTAAAAATTCCTGATGGCTGATGTGAAGCATTGTGTGGTATGCTTTGGTTTTGATGTTTCCCAACTGATAGTCTACACTGGGTGTAGTTTAGTTACCTCTGAGTTCCCAGGACATGTGAAGGACCAGATGATACGATGGCCTTGTTCAACTTGAATGAGCAAGAAACTTTCCCCGTTCATGGCTGTGCAAGTACATTGCAACATAAATGCAAGAAAGTCAGGGATTGCTTCTTCCCACAGCTTCCCAGAACAGAGTCTGGTAAAGATACAGAAAGGAAGTGTGATCATTACCTCAGTCCTCCGGACAGAGCCCACAGGGTACGGGGGAAGAGGGGAACAGGCAGCTTTCACTGTGTGAACAAGGAGCCAGAGTATTAAGACTTGGATACACAACTGAGTTAATGAATTGCCTGGTGTTGACTGAGGGCGAGGTTCCACAGTTGGCTCAAGCTGATCCAAGATCATGCTGAAAGGAGTGTTTCTAACCTCTTTCTCCTTTGCTGTGGACTAGCTATCATGTGGTAATACAGCAACTTGCTGATCTGGGTGGAAACTATTGTTTCTTGGTCAGTGTTGGCTGGCCCAGTCGTCAGAAGGATCGGAGAACTGATCTGCCTCACTGCTTGGCCACACAAGTGCTAAATCTGATGTAGGGGAGGGCGTGGGAACATGAGACAAGGATAAAAACATGAGTGGGGACTGAGCCTTTCAGCAGTAACATAACCATGGATTGGCTTAAGCCTATTATGAAACTGCAGTCTGAATCACTGGAATTAAGAGTGCACTGTCAACCTACAGGGAATGCAAATTAAAATGTGTTAGCTTACACCTCCTGCCGTTGTTAAACACTGGCTGAGCCCAGCCATTCTGCACGTGGCTAGGAGGAAAGAGCTATGGTGGGCCACCATCCTAACAGGTCCCCATGACTTGGCATGGAGTCTGCAAACCACATCAGACAGCAGTGAGGGGTGTGTGGGGAAGGCAGAGGGGAAGAAGAAAGAAACAGACAAGCACCACTACCATGATTCCTTCTCTGTTTTCTTTTGGCTTAGGGTAACATCTGCTTTGTCTTTGTGAGAAGACTGCAGAAACACTCAGTTACCAGAGGACAGACTGAACTCAGCAATAGAGTTAGGGATCCAGATCCTAAAGCTCTGGGGTACAGTGTGCTTTTCCTTGTTCTTCTTCTTTACTTTCAACCCAAGTAGCTTTGCAGTGCTGTCTAGTCAGTACCAAAAGCCTAACTTAGACCTAGCAAGGCAAGTCCTGCTATTTGATTCAAGTTCATTTGATTCTTATTGCAAAATTTGGTAGTTCCTAGTTAAGGACTTCTTATCATTTTGTTCTGGCTCAAAATTCCATGCAAAGATACAGGAATAACTGTGTTAGTGGGAAAATCCCTTCATAATTTTCAAACATATTATGTTTTAGAGGTTTGTGACAAACGGTCTTCTCCTTTAAGCACAGCCATGCAGAGCCACACCAGTATCTGCAGGGTGCCCTACAAAGACAGCAATGCTTCCACACAGGATCAGCAACCCCAGACACTGTGGGAGTAGTTACCCTTGTTAGGCCTTGATCTTTTTAAATAGTTTGAAGACAGTCAAATTAGTTTAATTTCAGGAGCGTTTCAAGATAGTGGAATTAGTTTAATTTAAAGATTGTCTTAATTTAAACTGCCAAAATATCTTTCCAGTGAAACATGAGGAAATATGTGGGGAGGAAAATATTAACCTCCCAGAAAATTATTTTTAAAAGTATTCCACAGGCAAATAAATGCAGAAGTTAAAAAAAAAAAACAAAACCAGCCAGGAACATTTCCAGAAATAAATCATTCTCCATCACATAGAGGGTAAACATGGGTTCTTTCAGGAAGAAGGAAATCATAAAAAAACAAAAGCTGTATAACTGATTCAACCACTGTGAGTGGGGTTTTCATGGCAAGGTTTTGGTAGTGGGGGACTACAGGAACAGCTTCTGTGAGAAGCTGCTGGAAGCTTCTCCCTTGTCCGATAGAGCCAATGCTCCAAGAGGGACCCACCATTGGCCAAGGTTGAGCCCTTCAGTGATGGTGGTAGCACCTCTGGGATAATGTAGATAAGAAGGGGTAAAAATGCTGCTGTGCAACAACAGCTGGAGAGCAGGTGAGAATATGTGACAGAAGCAACTGTGCAGATACCAAGGGCAGTGGAGAAGGAGGGGGAGGAGATGCTCCAGGTGCTGGAGCTGAGATTCCCTTGCAGCCCATGGTGCAGCCCATGGTGAGGCAGCTGTGCCCCTGCAGCCCATGGAGGACCATGAGGAGGCAGAGATCCACCTGCAGGCCGTGGAGGAATGCACCCCATTCAACCAGAGCAGGTGAATGTCCAAAGGAGGCTGTGACCCATGAGAAGCCCATGCTGGAGCAGGGTCCTGGCAGGATCTGTGGAAGAGGAGCCCACATGAGCAGGTTTGCTGACAGAACTTGTGACTCCATGAGGGACCCACACTGAAGCAGCCTGTTCCCAAAAGACTGAACTATGTGGAAGGGACCCACTCTGGAGCAGTTAGTGAAGAACTGTAGCCTGTGGGAAGAATTCCTTCATGTAAAAGAATTTCATGGAGGACTGTCTCCTGTGGCAGGGACCCCATGCAGGAGCAAGGGAAGAGTGTGAGTAGTCTTCCCCCTGAGGAGGAAGGAGCAGCAGAGACATGTGGTGAACTGACCACAATCCCCATTCCCTGTCACCCTGTGCTGCTGTGTGGGGAGGAGGTAGAGAAATTGGAAGTGAAATTAAGCTTGGGAAGAATAGAGGGTGGGGGGAAGGTGTTTTAAGGTTTGCTTTTACTTCTCATTATCCTACTCAGAACTGATTGGTAAAAAGTTAATTTCCCCAAGTCAGGTCTGTTTTGCCTGTGATGGTGATTGCTCCCTGCCCTTATTCCAATCCACAAGCCTTTTGTTCTATTTTCTCTCCCTTGTTCAGCTGAACAGGGGAGTGACAGAGTGGCTTTGGTGAGGACCTGGTGTCCGTCCAGGGTCACCCCACCACACACTGTCACCAAAGGATATTTTACTCCCTGAGCATTTCAGTTGAAATTATCCCTTAGCTGAGACATAGACCCTAACGGCACAAGACTATCTGAGTATATCCAAAGGCTGTAAATGTTTCTCCAGTTCCACTAGTAACCTTTCATCAAAGCACAGCCCAGGGATTCTTGTAGGGAGACACAGGCTTTTCCCACTTGTGAGCAATGGATAGTGAGTGCCTTTGCTGACAGCTATTTTTGTGTTACATAGGGCTAATTTGCAGTTCGGGTACAGAGTAGGCAGAGGTACAGCAAGGAATGTTGAGCAGATGTGACAGAGCGATAACATCCTTAGCATAATCCAGTATCACACAGTTGTGGAGTGCTATAAATAAAACAGGAATTCTCCAAGGCCCAATTCCTTCAACAGAGCTGGGCATCTCTGCATGGCCATGGATCTAGACTGCACTAAATCAGTGTAATCCTCAGGCTTTGTTCCTTTGTGCACTTCTGTGAATGCTCCTCGGCGACTATAAGCATCATTGCGAGCAATGTTACTGGTTCTACATCATAAGGCGGTTTTTGACAGCTTTTGGATTGATGTTTTAATTTATTCACTAAATGAACAATTTATCATTACAGGCAAAACATTTCTCTTGTACTGCTATACAACATCCTTTTCAGGTGTTTCTTTGGGCCTTGGTAACATGCTCTTCCAGTGTATTTAATGGAATGAATCCATGTTAATAGCCAGACTGCACAAGGACTGTGACTTCTTAAAAATAACCTGGGAAAAGTTTTCTGAGGTTCAGTAACAATGTCAGGTTTCAGGAGCTGGAGTCCTCTCATGTTCTTCCGTGGTTGCTGTTGCTCTTGCCTAAGAGGACAGGCTGGGAGGGTGAAGGCTGAGCTAAAGATTGCCCTGGAACAAGGTGGCACAGCTGCTGCCGCTCTGTGAACTGTAGCTTTTGGCCTCTTGGCCTCCAAATTTTTTTGGTGAGCAAGTTATCTTATTGCATAAATGAAATGCATCTTAATAGTCTGTGCATGATGGATTGAAAAAGGCTTTACATGCTGGAAAGGCTGTTGAACAATATAGCTTCCACTTACAAAGCACTTTCTTTAAAAAGCTGCTCAGGGCAGCATCGTATAAAAATAGTTATACTAAAGTTGTGAACCAGCTTCTGACAAATCAGGACTAACAAAAGCTAAGGTATAAATAGAAGTGTTTTCATGGGTTTTCTCTTCTCTAGAGGCACAGAATCTCAATCAGTGCTGGATTGTAAGTAACAAAAATGCCCTTTTCCAGTCACACAGGAAAACAAGGACCTTACAGACTAGTGGCACAGAATATAAATAGGTTTTCAAAACTGCTTCAAAACCATAAAAGTTAGTCAAAACCATGACATTTGTATTTAAGAATGAGCCACACCATATCAGACAATTTTTAAACCCAGTTCTTTGTTTCATTTTAAATAAACTAGCATCTTCTGCTTTACAGAAAGGTTAAATACGTTATACTTTCATAATTATGGAATGAATTGTCTCCAGGCACTCAAGGATATGAGGATTATCTCAAAGTCTGTAGTGTATTAGAATTCCTGGAAGACAGACGCTGAAGAATGTAAAATATTACATACTCTGTATTTATGGTTTGTCAATGGGCACTCAATGCACCTTACTGGTCATTTTCAAGTTCTTTTTTTTCTGAAGTAGGTTAGAATTATTTTTCTTAGAGCAGGTTTTGAAACAGCTAAATGTAAATCTGCTATTTGTTATTCCAGTGTTTGTGTAATCTTGATTTTACTCTGAGCCTGTTCCTTCTAGTGCTCTGTGCCAGCCTTTTCTGAATCTACCAAACCAAATGTAGTTTAATCCACAATACCAAAGAAGGAAGGTCTGTTTCTGTAAGCCAAAAATAGTCCTTACTGCAGTTAACCTTGCAGCTGAATCAGTTCTGCTATTGCTCTTTTAGTCATGTTTGACCAGTCACGTCTGCACAGACCAGAAGCAAGGCTGAGCAGTGTATCTACATAATCAGTGTGATGCATGATGCTGTTCTGAGTGCAGCAGCTCCTGTATTGAAAACACTCCCCTCACAAAATGTTCACTTACCAACAGCTAAATTTATGATGCCCTTCCAGTCTGTAATAGCTGGGCTTTGCAGATACTGACTGCTTCAGTCTATGCATGGGAAGTGAGGGTTTCAGCAAAAGTTTAATGGTATCAAATCCTTCTGTGTATTCTCCGATCAACGTATCATCTTTTCTCTTGCAAAAAAATGGAAGGAGGCCTTTTTCTGTTCTGGATGGGAGTCTGCTGTTCTCTCCCTTTTCTGCTTTCAGAGCCATTTATCGTTGTTCAGCTGTGCTAAAAGGGAGATCTCCAGCCATCTCACAACCTCAGAGCATCACCCATGAGCAGGGAGCCACAGTAACATTGCAGGGAGAACTTACACTGCATCTCAATGGCATACAGACTAAGACCTGGGTGACATGGTTTTTTTGTTCCACTAGCCAACAGTGCAGCAATTATTAAAAAAAAAAGTCAGAAAGACAGTATTCTGCTCCTTGCTGCTGCTAGGCAATAGTTTATGCTATTTGACACCAGATATTCTGAGTATTACTCATTAAAATATTTGGCTACTTCCATTTCCCAGTGATCACTGTAAAAAATGTTCTTCCTGCTAGAGCTACAGCAGAACAGATCTGCATGCTCAAATCCTACCCCTGTCTATAACAACAGCACCAAAATAGCTTTAATAATTAATCTTGCACTGATTAGATTACGAACTCTGAGATGGGATGGAGATTTGTGTATTATGCATCAGACAAAAGACACTGGCAATGCTTAACTAGCAGTCACCTGCTCCTGCTCCACCTGCCATTGTGGGAACACTCCGGAAACCAGAAGGGAGACAAAGCCCCAACAGAAATTGATAAAAACCTTCACCTGCCCCTCGTGTGTTCAGGAATACAGAACTGTTGAAACAGGTGCTGCTACAGCTGCACGCAGGGGCACTGCTTCGCTTATTAACTTGTCGTTTGCCAGGCCATGCTGTCCATCGTATCCTGATGGAACAGAGCATTCGAACTCCAGGCCAAGCAAGAGTTAAGCAGGGAAACACCAATGCAAACAGCCACTGTGGCAGGGCTGGGCAAGGAGAGGCGAGGCCTGGAGTAGGGCCCCTATCCTGCGCTCACCCCCATTAGGGTCCTTTGCAGTGTCGACGCTGCTCTGCCCTGTCAGCTGCTTGCAACACTAGAAACAAATTTCTGTGGAAGTGGCATTGTTTTGCTGGAATGATATTACATGCAGCTGATTTCAGGGCAAGTAAGAGTTTAAGACTGAGAAATGCTAGTACTTAAAATTGGAAAATTACTTCCTAGTCTTAACTTCCATTAGAAATTTTGCTGAGCTGTTTTAACAAAGTTTTTCCAGGCCATTTGCTCTTGTCTCATGACTTTTGGGGCCTATTTATGACAACTACAGAGGCAAAATCAGTCAGGGGAGATAGTCCACATGCTGGATTTGAAATGAAATAAGATTATACTACTGTGTCTAGTTTAATGGCTTCACTGGTATAAAAGTATGATTAAAAAAAACGGACCTTAGGATCAGTTATATGGTTTGTTACAAACAAGAATTGGTATCAGTCTGGCCTTAGAAATCAAACCAGTTTTAGGGGAAGAGGGGGAAAGAACACTGTGGACTGAAATGAGCAAATCAAGTTAAAAATTACCATCTATCAAGTTAAATTTTGCCAGTTGTTGGGGACACTTCATAGCACTGAACATCGCTAAAAAACGGTTACTGTTAAAAAGCACTTGGGAGGCAAACAGCTGTCATTCCCTGTTGACCAGAGCACAGCCAGTGGTATCAGAGCAAGCTGGGGTGTGGCTGGTGCCCATGGGGGACAGATGTACTCCCTGCCTCCTGAGGGCTCCCATGGGGCAGGCAGGGCATGGCCTAGGAACGATGGGTAGCTCAAGCAGGCCATGGCTGCCAGAGCTCCAGGTGAGTGCCACTGTCCTCATCCTTCATGGTCAAACTCAGCACAGGTGGCAAACCTTGCCCCGGGAATAGGAGTGGTTTATGTGGTAGACACAATCATAGTTTTTAATGACAGTGGGACTTTTTAAATAAACAACAGCTAAGTCCTGGACGCATCAAAACATATCACTCTGCAGCTAGGAATTTACGGACACCACAAACCACATGGCTTACTTTTTTCCCCTTTTCTCTGCCCCTTCCACCACTGACCTTTACGAAAAACAGAAGTTAAATAAGAGAAAAATAGCTTTAATGAAACATCCAGGTTGAGAAATCAAAATTGAACACTCCAACAACAGGAAGTTTCAAAAGCAGGGTTTATAACAGCATCTTGCTGAACTGTGGCACACTTGCTTTTCTTTTTCTTCAACTTTTAAGCCACATTATAGCGTGTACCTTGACTCAGCAGCTGGGCACAAGGATAGTATTGTGGCATTAGTTTAACTTTGCAGAACTTCCTAGGCATAGAAAAGTGAATTGAACTCAACCTCTGAACAATTTCCTGACCCCTGTAATCAGTGCTACAACTTGTGTCTTTCCGGTAAAGGCATCTGAATTGTTTCCCTGTGCAGATATGCTTAAGCTTGTTTGTTATTTTATTCTAGGGCGCTGGAGACAGTTTTGTGGGAGCACTGGCTTTCTACCTGGCTTACTATCCTAAGTTATCCATGGAGGAAATGATCAGGAAGTCTAACTGTGTCGCATCAGTGAGCGTCCAGGCACCAGGGACACAATCTTCATATCCTTACAGGAAGGACTTGCCTCACGACCTTTTCTAATTGATTGTCTAGCTCACTGTACTGATTTTATCTCATACCAGACAGCATTATTCTCCTGACTGCACTGAGGTTCCCCTCTGCTGACTGGAAAGGCCAGGAGAGTCTCTTTGCTTCTTGTTTCAGTAATCCTGTGTGTTCCTGTTCTACAGCAATAAGATGGGGTGGGGGTGGTGGGTCTTTCAAACACAGCACAGCAGGTCTCTCTGGCCCCACACAGCCCTAGGCTTGTGGCCGTCCCACACAGTGCGCTCTACTGAGCTACATGGAGTTTACAGCAAAACACCTGGAGGGTACTGGGCTCCTGGCAGTATTTTTACTTGATTTTATCAGAACTTCTGATGTGAAATGGCAGCACATGAAGCAGAGCATCAGCTTTGAGACTGCAACTTCAGTGCTCAAACACCAGGGCCAGTGTTTTGTCTCACAACAAAGCCCCATATATCGAGCCTGGGCCCGCCTATGCCCACGTGCCTCAGGTGTGGCACTGCGTTCCGTGCTTCCTCACACCTGGGAGGGTCCCTCCAACTGCAGATAGGACAGGACTGCTACAGAGGTGGACTCCGAAAAATGTTTCTAGCCATATTGCTCTACACACAGGCAAGCTAATTAAGGAAAAAAAAGCTTACAAAAACATCAGAGAACTATCTTGTCTGTCTGTTTTCTTTATGTTTGACAAAAACCCAGGAGTGAAAAATCCACCCTACTAACCTGGTTGGAAATAACACAGCCCTTTTAACCATGGTAATAGCTTATCCAAAAACTCATCTAGGTTCCCATTGCTTCTTTCCTCAGAAAGAGCTGGTGCAATATTACCACTCCAAGTAATGACACCAGCTCGTGGTCACTACTGTCGCATCTGTGGTTGGTAGGTTAGAAAAACTTGCAATCCTGCCATTGAATTCCTGCTGTGGAAAATGTTAATTTTTATTGCTTTATAAAACAATAGTTCCTTTGAAGATTACAGCCTCTTTCACAATAGAAAACACAGACAATGGCATTTGCTATTTAATTTTTTTTAATTGAGCACTGTAAAAATAACTCAAAAGATAAATAAATGTTACTGTGATGATCTATGTCCAGACATTAAGAATTTTCTCTCTCTACATTGTTTTATTCACAATGGCCTTCAAATCACAGGAGACGGTGATCCCAGTTCATTTCCTCTCTTTTCAGCCCATGTTGCTGGATTTCTGAATCAGTGTTCACCCCGTCCTCCCCTCAGACCATCCTCTCCTCATGTATAAATCAAGTCCAGTCATTGTTCACACAGAGCGGATTTTTCTCTTCTCTGTGAAGAGGACACGTTGTTTTGCTACAGGAGAAAAACAAAGAGAAAAAAGAATTCGTTAAGAAGCCTGAAGTGTTAAAATTCAATTCAACCAGCCCACGTTCCTTTTCTCCTGGCTGCCTTCACTGCTTAAATGAGTGTGGAGCAACTGACTGGCACAGCACTGTTGTTAACCAACTCTTGAAGGAGTTTAGTGGTGCTTTCACTTTACCACATGTAATTTTTAGTTCCTAAGATGTCCACTTTACCTCTGTGAGAATAAGTATTAGGATGCAAGTGACTGAAAACACTCAACAGCTGCTCTCTGTGACTATTCTGAGTCACGGCTGCTTGATGTAGGGACAAAAATAGGTTCTTTCTGCTTTCTACTACTCTTCAAACTCCAGAGCCCAAACAACTACAGATGATGAGCTGGATCTAGTCAGCCTCACAGGCTGACTGAGAAGTTAACCAACTGTCCTGTGGATCTCTCAATGAGGCACAAACTGGCCCTGACCACAATGCCTGATGCAGGTGTTTGAAAAGTCACTATAGTTTATGCTGAGTCAATACATTAATAAAAACCAAAAATTACAAAATAAATCAAAGCAAAGCTTTACAATGCCATTTGAAAATCAACACTGGTTGAATTTCATTATATGAATTCCACTGAAAGCTACGCAAGAGCAATCCACACAACAAAATCTCTTCTTCCACATTAAAGTTTCGTTTTAAGAAATACTGCACATACTACAGATTGTGTTGCTGCAGTTGGGAGGTAGTGAAACTTGGGCAATCCTGCCACTACTTCACTAAAAAGCTTCGTTCTGCGGATGTCCCAGGTTTCTGAGAAGTACAAAACATAAGGTGAAAACACATGCCAAGTGAAAATGCTTCCTAACATATTCCTGATGTGAGTTGTTATCTAGACTCAAATTTACTCCCCTTCACACATGCAACACTTTCTCACATCAGTTTCTCACTTGTGTTCTACTATGGTCTACAAAGATCAGAGCTTTCTTCAGCAACCTACTACATGGTCTGTCTGAGTTCTTCTCTTTCTTCACTTCCCTACAAGTTGCAAAGCTTCTCGAGGATCACTTTGCACATAATATATTTTTCTTATTCAAGAAAATAATCCCAGAGATCTCTGATTCCCCTGTGTGGAATTCAAAAGGAAAGCCACAACCTATGTCACCTTTGATGACAGCATATTGCCTCTCTGGTGGTTTCTCTCACCTCTCAAAGCTCCTGTACTGTTAGCTCTGACAATGAAAAGGTAGTCCTCTATCAAGAATATAAAATTTTATGAAAAAATAAGCTGGAATCACATAACTACTGGCCATGCATTATCTACGTAGAGCTGGTTAATACATTTCTTATCTTCTGTAACTTTAAATAAGCCTTTTTTGCATTAACTCCACCATGTTATTTCTAACATGGTTTGGTTTAAATTCTAAGTTTATAGATTAAGCTTTTTAACATTAAATTCCGCTTTTTAATGTTAACTACAGTAACCTGAACCCTTAGTGACCTTTCAAGAAGCTGGGTGAGCAAAAGGCAGTTTGGCAAGTGCTATAACCTGTCCAACAAATCGGATTCTTAAACTGATAAAATCTGCAAGGACCAGGGGAACATAAAAGAATCAACTAACTGTCATCTGGAGAGTGATATCATTTGTGGAAGATGAAGCATTTGTGCCTATTTCTTTAGAAGAAAAAGTCCATTTTGTAAGAGATGGTTAAAATTTCTGGTCTAGAGCTCCCATGGCAGCTTAACAGAACACTTCTGTTGATGCATACTTTGTGCCTGCTTGTTGGAGGTAGCACAGTCTAGCAAACCACACAAAGAAACAGAATGAAAGAACTCCTGTGTCACTTGACTTCGCCAGTGACATGTGGCATGGCTGTCATCAAAGTCTCTGATGTGTCAGGCAAGTCATTACTTTGTTTCACTGCCACAATCTGTAAAATGAGGGTAACATTTACTTCCCACTGGAATGTCATGAAGAACAGCAACCGTACACTCATTTGAGTATGAAACATGTTATGACATATTCTGCTTAGATGGGAAAAATCCTGTTGCATTCAAATCTTTTCCCCCACAGTCAGAGAAGCTTATACAAAGGATGCTGACTTCTCCCCAAGCTCTTACCGATGGGATCGTATCTCAGTAAGACCAGTTTTTCCTGCAGTCGGAGTCTCCTGATGTTGAAGCAGTAGCCTGTCTCCGCAGCGCTTTTCATCCTCACCAGAATGTATCTAGAGTCACAAGGGATGTCTCTGTGTCAGTGCACAAGCACTCAGCGAGGGCCCACGTCTGCCAGGGCACTGGCCAGTGGACAAGCTTTCAGCACACACAGAGTTTGGCACAATCACATAACACACTTCATTTCAGCTTCTGTGATGGGAGTATCTAAACTATGTACGCTTAACTTTTAACACAGACAAACACTAAACCATAAGCTCCAGCATCAAGCTTAGGTAAATAATTCCTTAACAGGATATAAGCCTAGAGAGAAGTACCTCCTCTGAAAAAGAGTGAGGTGGGAGGAATAAAAACAAGAAAGAAAAAAAGAAATGAGGAAAATCAGCATATGATTGAGTCACTATGGCTTAAAAGCTAATGGCAAGAGAGGAAGGATGATGGTCGTTAAAGATGTTCAGGCTGTAGATAACACTGTATCACAGACTATCACTTCCTCATGCAGAGAGGAAGCTAAGCAGATAGGCTGGCACAAGGGGCATGCAAAAGGAGAAGCAGAACCCCTTGGCACCATCCATCCTGCTAGAGAAACAGAGCTTGATGTTAACCCAGCCACGGGAACCCCCTTCCCCACTGGAGGGCTCTCGGTTTGCGGGGCAGGCTGGCAGCAACTGCGGTGTCCCGGGAGCAGGAGACTGAGGAAGCGGCTCCAAGCCCCCAGTCTGGAAGCATGCCAAGAACCAAGCAACTTCCCAGACAGAGGGCATCTTCTGAAGTTTCAAAAGAAACATAAAACCCTTTAACCAGTCTGTAAATTACGTCTTTCTCTTCCATTTCAATGAAGAGATGGATACATCTCTGCATGTGGGCATTCAGTTCACTTTCCATTTTTTCTGTATTTTCCTGTTTCTAACACAAAACGGTCTGTCAAAATTTAACCTGTTCTTCCTCACTTGTGCAGCTCTGACCACTGTACTTCCTTAAGCTCTTCCTTTTCAGCTTTGCAGTCTAATTTACTACTGAGTTCAAAATAAAGAGAAAGATGCTGGATTCCTGCAGACAACTGACCGAGCATATTCTTGGGATTACCCCTGGTTGTTGCCCTCTCCTGTACACTCCTGCAGGTGTGCTATGAAGCACCAGTAATCACGAAGACTCCTTTCCCTATACCTTGCTCACTTCCTCAAAGCCTCTGTGCAATTTCCCCTTTCTGGGGGAATCAGTGGCATCAGTGTAACCAGGCCTTGAAATTCTTGTGCACCGCACATTTGAGGCCAAGCCCATTCTGAACAACGCGCCTTGTTAAAAAAAATTACTCCCCTGTGAAGAATTGGAACAAGGAGCAGAGGCAGAAAACAACACTGGAAAGCTGTCGGGGCACAGGAGGAAACCCAAGAGGAGTGGAGAAGGATAAATAATGTAAGAACATATTCCTGAAGTGCATATGGGACTGTAGAAGAACAGAGAAAGAAACATTGGGATAAGAAATAAATAAAAGAGAGTGTGTGGTAGAAATCTGTACATTAGCATTAGTAACACCATTTCTAAAAACCTACTTTTTCACCTTGCAGAAACCTCCTGCTTTGCTGTGTTTATTTTTATGAGCAGGTAACAGTAGAACAATGAGATGTCAAACTGCTCTCTGTCAGGCACATACTTGGGAAGTGGTTTCTTAATTTAAAAGCCTGACAATTGTGCAGAAATTCTGTAACAGAAGAATCTGCTCAAATGTGGCAAGTGGTTCGTACTGGCTCTACTGGAGGCAGATTCTTAAAAAACCAAAATACAGAAAATGTACCAAAAGCCATAGATCCCGGGCCTGTGGGGTACCAAACATAATACACTCACACAGAATGCAACTTCTGGGAATGGGAAGACAGGAATGTGTTCACATAAATGTACCAGTTCGGTCTCTTGGATTTGTCTAGCTGATTTTCTTACAAACAACATTGTGGATCCAAGTCAGTTTCTCCACATGATCTTGCCTCCTTGTGCCCACACTGGAAGAGTACTGGTGTGCTCAAAGTACATATTCCTTCCTTTCCAACCCTTAGCACACCGTCAGCTTTCTTTACAGGTCAGAGGACTGTGACTAATTTTCTTCCAGAGCCCACTAACATCACTGCTGAGCTGGACTACAGAGCAAACTAAGATGCCCAGAGCACTGACTGCACCCCATCTGCTCCTCACATATAAACACAGGAATGTGCTAAGCCAAGGAAGTGTTCTGCACTCTGGCTGTGGGAAAGCTTCACGGCACCTGCCCAAAGTCCACGCCACAGACAACAAAGACCCACGCTGTACCTCTTTACTCTGCTCTGCTAAAAAGGTATGACAGGTGAACAACAGGAAGAATACATGGGTAATTTACAGCCTCTAATCACAGAGCACAGAGGCGTGCTTTCCCCTTGTGCAGTGCGCTTTGGAGATTACAGTTGAGCTCAGTGTGACAGCCCATAGGGCAAAACCTGCCTCTGCTGCAAGTTCTGAACCCATGGGGGAGTTTCCCACCATTCTGTTCTTACCTGTGAGAAGACACACATACAGAATGGGTGAGAGGAGGCAGCTAGACTCAAGGACTGCAATTCTCTTGGGTATATTAAAAAAACCTAGAGAAGCTTAACATTTTGCAAAGATACAACATACCAGTAATCAAAAACTGGTGAGGAAAACATCACTTACTTAGATTTGCTCTTGGCCACTGGGGTTTTTTTGCAGCATGAAGAAGAGAAAAACAGAAGAAACAATTACCATTTTATCTTGTTTCCTTTTATGCAACATATAAAGATTAAGTGTTTTCCCCTGCCTAACTTTGCTAAAGCCCCAGAGAGATAGTGCGAAGAGATCTACTGTCACGGTAAAGCACCACTCATTGTTCCATGTGCTGTCAGTTCTCTGCTCTTTCTGCCATCATACCACCTTTATAAGTGTCTGTGCAAATGCAGTGCCCAGCATGACCGGCTGCACTTGCTGCAGCCTCCAGATGTTCTCAGTGAGTTTTCAGCTTCAGTGCAGAGTATGAATTCTCTCTGGGTGAATGTGAAGTTAAGACAGGTGTAAGCAACATTGCCGGTGGAAACTGCAGTCCCAATCTCCCCGACTTGTTTCCACCCACTCCTGCTTCGGCTCCTGCTGTGGAGCCAACACAAGGGTTTGCATGGCCACAGGTGCAGAGCAGGGAGCCCTTCTCAGCCGAGCCCGACCTTCCCACGAGGCTGGTTTTGGGTTCGCTGATCTAACCCACAGCATAGCATGAAACAGGCGAATTATTTTTCTGTCACCTCACTGAATTTAAAGTAATCATAAATCTGCAGCACAAACGCACTTCCCCACTAAAATTAAAAAAAAGAAAAAAAAAGCTCATCTATACTGTGTCTGTGCAAGTCTTGTTTAGGTCACCCTGAGCTTCCTCCGGGGCACGCCGGGAGGCCCCGCGGCCGAAGGAGAGGAAGGGCAGGGAAGGGCTGGGAAGGTCCCGCCGCCGGCGGGGNCCGGGGGCGGGGCCGCCGCCGCCCCGTGCCCGTGGCAGCGCCAGGGAGCCGGGCCTGGGGGATCTGAGGTGCTGTTCTGGCGGCCAGGAGGGCTGTTGGTAGCCTGGGCTGCATCCAGCACAACTTGTGGCCAGCAGGTCGAGGGAGGTGGTCCTGCCCCTCCGCTCAGCCCTGGTGAGGCACATCTGGAGTGCTGTGTCCAGTTCTGGGCTCCCCAGGACAAGAGAGACATGGAGCTGTTGGAGCAGGTCCAGTGGAAGGCAACAAAGGGACTGGATCATCTCTTGTAGAAGGAAAGGCTGAGGGAGCTGGGCCTGTTTAATCTAGAGAAGAGAAAACTGAGAGGGGATCTCACTGGTGCATATAAATATCTCAAAGGCGGGTGCCAAGAGGATGGTGCCCAGTGACAGGACATTGTGCAGTGGCCATAGACTCAAGAAGTTCCACCTCAACATGAGGAAGAATTTCTTCACATTGAGTGTGTCAGAGCACTGGCACAGGCTGCCCAGGGACGTTGTGTAGTTTCCCTCTCTGCAGACATTTAAAGCCCACCTGGACAAGTTCCTGAGTGACCCTGCTCTAGGTGACCATGCCTTGGCAAGGGGGTTGGACTAAATGATCTCCAGAGGTCCCTTCCAGCCCTAACCATTCTGTGATCTCCCCATGCAGGCCTATCCAGGCACATGGTGGCAGCCTGTCTGTGTGTCCAGCAGTGGCTCACGGCAGCAGGGCCAGTGCAGAGGAACATGCCTGGCCATGATAGCCCCACAGCCTGTGGCCCCTGGCTGGCAGCACATCTGGGTTCTGCCCCACTGCATGGAATCATATAGCAGTTTGGGTCAGAAGGGGCCTTAAAGATCTTCTCATCCAAACTCCCTACCGTGGGCAGGGACACTTCCCACTACACCAGGTTGCTCAGAGCCCCAAGCAGCCTGTGCATGGCTGGGTCACATTGAGCTTCTCATCAACCCACACCCTGAAGTCCTTCTCCTCAGGGCTGCTCTCAATCCACTCTCTCATTCTTCAGCGCATTTTAGGCATTAGAATAGGTTGCCCCGGGAGATGATGGAGTCACCATCCCTGAAGGTGTTTAAGAGGTGTCTGGATCTGGTGCAGGGAGATGATTTAGTGATTTAGGGGTCACAGGGATAGTGCTGGGTTGATGGACTAGATAATCTTAAAAGTCTCTTCCAGCCCTGATGGTGCTATGACCTGCTAACCTCTGCCTGCCTTTCTTTTTTAGAAAAAAGGGGGTGCTGCTATGGTGTCAAAGTCCCCAAATCATTAGGCAGCTAAACCTATCCGTGTTCATGAGATACTGTACAAAAGCCATGGGCAGGGAGGCTCAAGACAGGCACCAAGACAAGTCTTCATATTCCTCTGACCCCTTAGATAATGAAGTGTAATATATTATCCTCTAAAAAATTCGCAGAAGGTCTGTGGCTTACTCTGCTTCCATCAGTTAGGTAAACTGTTATTGATGGAATTCAAAGCCTTGAATATTTAGCAATTACTAAGGCAATAAAAATGTCAGCTTGACATATTTAGATGAAAAACAAGACTTAGAATGCATAATAACATGCAGTTAATTTTATATGCTGTGGCATGAAAACAAATGGCTGACCCTATAAAACACTGGCACAAAATGACATCTCCAGGAAAGCATTGCTGCTTGTGTCAAGTGTTTACTTGATATGTTGTTCCTTGATTCAATTAAATTATTTCCAAATACTTCCTCTTAATGATACAACATTTCAGTCTTTACTATGTGGCCTTCAGAAGTATAAATCTAGTAGTTACATAATCTGCCCATGAATATCAGAGTGAGAACTTGAAAACATTCAGGATGATAAAATGTGAGTGCTGTAAGACTCCTTCTCTTTGATCTGCATTATTGCCTCAGTCAGAGCACAGACTGAAAAAGAATAGGATTGCCAACCTCCTGACTTCACTGCCAGGAATATAAATCAACATTAAAGATGATTTCTAAATGAAATAGCAAGTTAAACATTTGTAGAAACACATCATCAAATAGAGGTTACTGCCTCTTTTTAAACCTCTTGCCTGTTGGCAAAAAGAAAACTGTTCCAGTGACATTTTCTCTGCTCTGCTGTGACAAGGGCTGCATAAATATAGACACTGTGGATTAGAATAGACTTTGACAGTCTTCAACTTTCTTTTTAGCAGCCTCTTCTGTAGACAGTTTTCAATAGCTATGGGTAAAACCCAGAGAGTCTGAAACTGGTACGTGTGGCAAGGTGTTGACAGTGTCATGTGCCCCTGATGGCAATGGTCATTGCTGACCTTGAGGAAAAGTTATCCTGGCTGGAGGAAAGGAGAGAGAGTGAGAATTTCTGACCCTGGCTCCGATTCAGATTTGGCATGTGGGCTAGGATAAGTCAAGTTCTTTTGAGATCTTTGATGGCATGTGCAGTGCAAAGGCAGATTTTTCCTTCAGCTTTGCCTAAAGAAAGCAAGGAGTGTGATGAACTGTAATGCCAGCCTGGGTAATTCTGGTACTTGCTTAAAGAAAAGTCGCTCATGACTCCAGCAGAGAAGTTGCTGGTGCCAAACTGATCAATGCCACTCAGAATCAAACATAGGGTGGGTTTTTATCTCACTAGAAAAACAACAGTTTGTCATGGTATAATCTAACTGATTCTTTCCCTTTTTATGCTTTATATTCTAGGCTGAGCCCTCCTTCACCTCCGGGAAGTGAGGAGATGGCTGCTCCCTGCCAAGAAAGTGCAGCCAGGTTTCTGGCACACGCCGAGCAGGCAAAGGGCTGCTGTCTGAGGTTGGCAAGGGTGATGCTTCTTCAAGTGTGCACGGCGCCTCCAGTCAATCATCGCTGGAAAAAGTCACAGAACGGGAGAGGGGGGCAGCAGATGAAATGTTTGCAAGGTAAATATCCTCTTGGCACTACGTTTTCTACGTGAGTTACTGTAATTAACGCATACAAAATCCACTGCTGGAAACAAGAGAATAACACTGAAGCCTGGGAAAAGCTCCACGTGTCCTTCCTGGTTTCCCACAAAAAACAGGCAAACAGCTAACTAAGCCAAAAAAATGCAGACAGATTGGTGGACATAGCTTTTAAACAGCCAGGCTAGTTTCTCCTCCCTTCTTGCTTTCCCTTTCTCAGCGTGTTACCACTTAGCAGTGCTCTGCTGTCCGCCGTGTTAAACAAACACTCATGGGCACTATTGTGCAAATCACTCATCCCAGATAACAGATGGATTTTTACATTCTTTCTGCATATCTGAATCCATTATCCCAATAGGGCCCAGAAGAAAGTGGGCATTAGCTTAATGCAGTTCTGAAAGAGGAACTGTTCAGGTCAGGAGAGCGGGAGTTATGGAAAGAGCCATCTGAAGTGCTAAATCACTTTGAGCTAGTGAATAAATCCATTTCAGCTGCTGGTCTGTTTGAAGTGAGCTGGTAATGGCCTTTAGCCTAGTTCTTAGGTGTGTCCATGGCACAGTATCAATTTATTTGCTGGTAATCTTGTTAGAAAAGGTGGAAAAGCAGTGGGCTTGGATGGCTCCCTTCTTACTCCAGGACTCAGCCCCTTAGATGAGATGTGGGGCACTCTGGTGTGGTTAGGGCGCATCTCTGGTTTCAGAGATTTACCTGTACCCTGCTTATTCCTTCCAGAGCATTGGTCTCTGGATCTGTTTTGGAGCTCCTTTCCCCTGCACCAACGTCATTCGTATGTAAGGGGGGAAGAACAAAGACAGCACTCGCCGGTTTCTTGTGTGATTTTTCAATACCCATTTCCCAATCCCGACATCCAAAGTAACAACATCCTTTCAAACCGCCCCCTCTTGAAATGCCACAGTAGTCAAACAGCTGCAAATCAAAACACCTTGTAAACAAGTGACTGAAATCCCGTGGGATGCCCGAGGGCTTGGGCACGTCTCAGTGTGATTATAGTTCCTGCTATACAAATTGGAGTCCATGTAGCACAGTTTGTGCCAGCTCCAAGCTCTTGCTTTTTATTTTTAGCCCTGTTTGTCAAGGGGTTCTCATAATAAAAAGAATGACGTTCGGTATCAGTGACACACAGATAAAATTAGATAGTAGCCGGAAGTGATCCTACAACTAATCCTCCCCGTTTTTTCCACAAGCTTTGGGATCCTGTGGGCCTCAAGGACAGCTTTTCTCTGTGTGAATTCACTTCCCATCAGCAGGCAGATGAAAAATTGGGCTTGCATAGGAGTTGTATGCAAAAGAAATGAATGTCATTGTCAGTGCTTATGCCAACAGCTGGGACCATCTGGGACACCAAAGACAACAGTGTCTAGATGTGTACAGCTGATCAGAGGTTGTTTTTAGCAAGCCTTGAAACCTTCTTCCCTTTTTGGGGCAAGAAAACAATGTATTTGCCTTCCATGCATGGAGTTTTGTACACAGAGCAACTTAAGTCATCAGGGCTCAGTCCTGGAAGTGATTAGTCCCCCAGACATAAGACACCCGCACTGATGCTGAAGATATTATTCCTTTCTTTGGAAAAAGCTGCCTAGGGGAAAGACAAGATAGGAGGTGCATTAGATTATATGTCTAAAGTAGACCTTCTCTCAGGAGAGAAGAATCAGTTCTCATTTGTTTTGTCACTTTTTTTCCCCCTTTCTAAATTTTGGATTGCTTTCATTTTTACTACACTGTAAAAGAAGAAAATACAAGAGGTTAACTGGTCAGCAGATGCTCTCTATTGCTTAGAAACACTGAATTCAGTCAGGCAGTGTATCTAGTGCACCTTCAAATGAAGGTGCAATTGTTTGCTGTGTAACACAAAGGGACTTAGCTGCGGTATTAGGGAAAAGAAGGAGCGTATCTAAATCAAAGCTGTGAACCTGCAAGGCCAGGTACTTTTAAGCAGGGTAGGTAAAGGCAAAGGGAGAGGATAGTTATGTAATGTGAACACGGTGTGACACAGATAGGGAATGAATTTTTTTCCTGTAGCTTATTGGAGGAGAATGGATCAAGTGCCTGGACTTGGTTCATTTTATGTCAAGAATCTACTCTGGAATGAATCAGTGTATCACTTGCATCGCTCCTTGGCAAGGGAATATCTTTATCTTTAAGCCAGAGTGATCAGCTGTAAGGGAAAAGAAAACAGGTGATTCAAGTGTACAAGTGGATCTAGAGAACTGAAGAAGGATACAACTTTCTGCATCCCGTGGCCTCCCTAAAGACTTTCTCACTTGAAGGAAGGTCACAGGGTTCAAAGCTGTTTCTCAAGTGCAGCTATGTAGCATTGCCTTGATGTCATGCAGTATTATAAACAAGTTATTATTTCATTCAGTGTTTTGGGAAATGATGGGACTGGAACAATACACCCACAGCAGTTCCCTCCCTTATCCCAGCAGACTCTTTAGTGAGTTACTTATGAGCTGTACCTCACTAACTGATATCTGTCTATCTGTCTGTTTATGTCTGGTAATAGTGTGTCTCTGATGAATTTCAAATAGGAATATTGGTGAATTTTATGAAGGGCAGAGAGCTGGGAAGGAGGAGAGGGACATAAAATTTGCAGTGTCTTGTGGTTTGATGGATGTTTGATGTATGAACATTGGGCTGAGAAGGCCCCAGGGCTTCATAGCTGCAAGCACTGAATGCATCATCGCTCCTTTTTCCACGCATTTGTGCTTCTGAAGCCAGTCACTCGTTCACACCTGATGGGAGAGCAGAAAAACAGAGTTAAGCAGGGCAGTGTTCCATTCATTTCTGTCTGCTTAGCTTGGGTTCAAGCTAGACCTGGGATGAATACTTAAAAACATAGGAATCATCATAAAGAACAAGTATTAGAAATGAGGTTCAGCAGGAATGTGTGTAGAAATCTGTTTGAAGTCTTAGGCTCTTGCACAACTGTCTCTGGCTAGTTCCCTAAACCCTTTTCTTCTGCTGTAGTCTCCGTAGACCCATTTTCCTTAAAAACATACAAGTAGTTTGAAAGCCCTAGTGACGCACAATGTGTGTTCTTTGACCTTTGCACAATCCCTGCAAAGAGACTGTCTTTCCTCTTTCTGTTTCATAAGCACTGACCATCTGGCCTTGCCCCATCATCCCCAAATATAAAGAAATAGTCTCCCTCCTACAGAGGGGAGGCAGTCCACTAGGTTAAGAAGATAAAGACTGTAACAATATTCATAGGTGGCCTGTTGCAAGGGTTTTGTTGATGAGTAAAGATAAGTGTACACTTTGGTCACCTTTTAGCCCATGTTATATTCTTCAGTGATGTCAAACTGCTAGATCAAATAATGTAAATGTAGCTCAAGCTATCTTTCTGGAAATGTTCCTTGTCTGAAAAACAACAAGCTATTTCTCCACATTTTATATAGACCAAGATATTCTTGAACTGTGCACAAAACAAAGCTAGACTGAATCACGTTTTCCCCAAAAGTTGTCCTAAACAAAGGAATCAGAAAAATTATTTACCTTCCTTTTTTCCCCATCTCTCACAACATGGACTCTAACCTCACCATTACAGGAAAAACTGCTCTTCCCAACTGTGTAGATCAGTAAGAGACTAGGTGTTGCTCTCTAAATGTAACTGATCCCATACCTCTAGCCCAGATCTTTAAGGTTGCCTTGCTATCAAGTCTAACCTCAGTATGTGTCCAAGGGGCATCGTTGCCTAAAAATCAGATATGTAAATATGATGAAGACATGGCCCATAGCATCTGACCTTAGGTAAATTCCTGTCCAAATATTCTGCCTGCTCACATGACCCAGTCTATACTGGGATAGGACTGGTGGACTGAGATTCCCAGCCCTGCCCTGCATTAGCTTCTCATGACCTAGTTCTGGATAACTGAAGATCTCACCTCTTCCTCAGCCCAAAAATACTCTTGCATCATTTTGAAGTCCTGTTGCTGCCACTGAAGAGTTCACATAAACCAGTACTGTCTGTAGTGACCTCGTGCTTGCATGTAAAATGGTGGTCCAGGCATTTCGTGCTAGCAGTAAACCAGAAGAATTTACTGGAATGGGATTAAATTTGTTTTCAAAGTGTCTGCAGAGCCAAACCAATTTCAAGAGTTTTCTGAGCTGCTGAACAACCAGAGGCAATCATTGCACTTCTCTGCTGCCAGTTGCAGCCTTTTACCTCTTCTAGGCAGGAACTATCTTCTACTCTGTATTTGTACAATTGCCAGTGTTGTGGGGTGGCACCTCACTGAACCCTCTGCATCAATAGGATGGCCTTGGCTGGGCCTTGACTAGCAGGACAGGCAGCAGGACACCCCTCCAGCTGCCCTCCTGCCTGCAGTACCTGTGGGTGAAGTACAGGCAAATGCACTTGAGTTAGATGTACATCTGACGCCAACTGCATCTGGCAACCACTCTGGCACTGCAGAGGACTGCCCCAGGATTTCTAGTTATTTTTAATTCAGCATCAGATTGGACCCAGTTGCTCCTGGTTAGAGATCTTTTTGCAATAACAAACTAAGATTACATGAAGAGCTTAAAAAAGAATTTCACCCCTCCAGGGCTAAATTACTTCCACTTATATACAACTGTCATATCTTTAAAGGGCAAACCCAGAAAGTTAACACTGAAAAATATAACTCTACAACCGAGATTATCTGCCTGCCTTCTCTAGGCAATCATGTCTCGTATCTAGAAGGTCTTTCATAGCAAAACCCAAAATTCAAGCTGAGTAGATGGAAGATTTATGTACAGAGTAGGAAACAACAGCTTGGGAGGAGGTGTATTTGATTGCTGGAGCCAGTTACAAAGACAAACCTCAAACACCATACGACTGCTTTTCCATAGCATCTCACTGACATCCAGTAAAACCACTCCATGCTCACCCAGACTTTGCAAACTACTGTTCACTACTGCTGAGAAAGGCATGGTGATGTGCATGTTACAGAAGCATCTGACACTGGCAAACAGTTCACCTCTGTATCTAGCTCAGCATCCATACCAGACATTTTATAACTGAGTATTTTTCATGAAGTAATAATTGGAAAGTGGGATAATGAAACCCCTCTGTACCAACTTACTCATCCCACAGGAGGTCTCCTGCTGTTCAGCTCACATTTAGGGAATTTAATTAGGAGCCGAGTTACACAGGAATATGAAGAAGCCACACCTTCCCTACACTTTCTGTGAATATTCCCACTCATATGATGAGAGAGCAGTCGTGCTTCACATAGCGGCTGCATTCAGCCCTGATTATATACCTGGATTAATAATTGAAGCACTTAACCCCAGGGGAAAATGGATTTCCCTGGAGAACGCAGAAATTATGGAGAGGGGAGCTCAACGTCAAATGTCCAGAAGAGGAAGTGCTCATAGCTCTTTGTTCAAAAATTTTCCCTTGAAGAACATTTAACTCTCTTCAGAATTATTGTCTGTTTTCCTCTCAACCCCTTTTCAATAATGGCATGGAGAAAAGTGGAAGAGGAGAACGGAAAGATGAGGAAAAGAGTAAACATTTTTCATTGGGTTGGGGGTTTTGTTATATTAAAAAAAAATTAGTTTACATAGAAAAGTCTGCAGATTTCAGACTTTCACCCAAAAAAGGACAATTTCCACGTTTTTTTTTCTAGTTCTGCCTATAGAAAATATCCCCTGTAGAGTTTTTTGGTGGTTTCTTTTTAATTCTTTTCATATGAGGTCAGAACTCAGCACTGCATTGTCTTCAGAGAGCAGCACACTGAGACCAGTGACTAACTGGTACCTTGACAAGAGTCCCAGCCCATTCTTCAGCCACAATTGTATCTCACATCTCCAGCTGCTGAAAATGCTTGGGTGTAAACTTAGAAACTTAGGGGGTGTTTTTGTCTCCCTATTATATTCATTCACATACTTTTATACTCCTCCCAATGAAATCCCAAGATTTAGAGAGACTCAGTTGCTTTAGGCCTCATGGGTTCACTCAGTCAGATGTAATTTATCATTTAACCCTTTCAGGAGATCTACCAGTTGCCAATCTTGGCTTCATTTTCTCATTTTTAGAACTGCTGAGCAGAAAGGTCAAATAGTGTGAAATACAACAAAGAGCAAAGGCCATTTTCTTGATTCTGACTTTTTTCTCAAGAAAGGGAGCAACTTGCAATTGGCAGTGTGGTCCAGGATGCTCAGAGTGTGTAACCTTCCATAACTCTGCTGCAGTCTCTGGTTAAAAGGGAGGATGGAGTAGCTGCCTGCTCTGCTGTGTTCATTGACATTGCTTCCTGTGAGGTTGTCTCTGTTCCAGAAGGAGCCTGTAACTCACTGACTGATCAACAGAAATTAGGTTGGAGAGGCTGGGGTTCTCCAGAAAGAGTCAATAATTTTCCAGCATGACTGGGGCTATCCAGAAATCCAAGACAATGGGACAGCACACACATAGAGACCGTCTTCAAGTGCATTTGCACCCAGGACTCCAGCCCCTTTGGAAACATGGGTGATTGCCCCATATGCATGGCTCAGAGTTGTCACTGGGGAAATGCTGCACCTCCCCAGCCTCTGACTTTCCCACATAACATGACACCCATTCTCAGTCACAAGGAATGAAACAGTCCTGGCAATTGCTTGGTACCAGCAGCTGAACTGTTTTGAAAATCTAGCCTAAAACTCCCAAAACAAAGCTGAAACCACCAAGGCCTGGATCTTCAGCTGCATGGTTTTCTGCTGAGCTCACTGGCATCCTTGAGAGGTTTCCCACTGATTTCAGTAAGTTCTGTGGAGGAAGTTTTAGCTAAAACAAAGCATAAAGAGGTTGGGCTGAGGTCTTAACCTGATACCGCCCAACCTTAGATATTTAAAGTCCCATCCACTGCTGTAGTCAACTAGGGTAATGTGCCACTCCAGAGAGCAGGTGCAATCACATCCTTCCATTAGCAGTAGGCTGGCATGAGAACTGAGGTTTAGGTCTTCCAGTTAAGGACCTTTCATCAGGCAGTCCTCCTGTGTGGTCTCACATGGTTCATTTTCTATGTCCCTCTTGGCCTCTCAGAGGTAAGGAGAGTTACACTTTCCTGTTTGTACCTCTTGGCAGCTCTGAGATAAAGACAGTTTTATCTTCTCATGTGTAAAAAAGTTGGTGGTCTTTGCAAAGGAGAGAAGTGATTATGCTTCAGCAAAGCAAACCCCCTGTCAAAGGAATGCATACAGATGGACTTCTATCTTTTCACCCTCTCTTCTCTTCCAGTACAACCACATTACCACACTACCAACTGACTTGAGCATCCTAACCATTGTTCATTCATATTTATTTTAGCTCCAAGCAGTGTTTAGTCTAGAGGCTAAGAGCTCTCTGCAAGATGGGCTTCAAGTAGATACACAAAGAAAGGCAGCTGAGCAGTGGGCCTGTTTCCCTTCTAGCAGCTTTTGTTATGATTTTAGATGTGAAATCCACTGACAGGGTGGAGACTGAACTGACATGCTGAACTGCCTTGTTCACTGATTTGAAAATTTTCTCTCTTAAAATGAGTCAGACCAAACCCCTATGACATTATCCCATGATCCAAAGAGTGACTTCACATTTGGTCACAAGAAGAGCAGCATTTTTACTTTTTTTTAGCTACATGGAACTGGGAATGTTTCAGGCAGTGACTTTATTCAACAAACGATACACAGTCATCACTGAAGGAACTTTCCATCTCTCTGTGAATTACCAGATCAAGCAGCCTTTTCTAATTATTGTTCTAGCCTTTAAAGTCAGGACACTTCAATTTTTTTTTAAAATTCTCTGCCAAAATCTATTTTTGAAGCCATTATTGCGGTAGCTGCCAGATACAAGGAGGCAAGTACCTGCCCCCATTTGTCTAAGAGAGTAAGTGAGTGGGATCACACAGGAACAGACTGAATCTCCCAAATGAGGCTCCTGAAGCACTGTGCAATCATTAGTGAGTTAAACCTCACAAATCCTGTCTGAGTTAGTGCTAAGTCCCTTCCACTGGTGGAAGGCAGAGAAAGAGAGGTATGGCAAGGGGCAAAAGGCATCTGCAAAGAGGATTTTTCTCCTTGAAGAACAAAGGGAGTGAAGGTGTGTCTTGTAGATAGTGCTTTACTCAGGTTGATGTTGTCACAAGGAGTCTTTCCATTGATCTCCTCAGTGATTGCAAACATCATAATTAGAGCCTGCTGAATAACATTGACAAGTGGTGTATCTGTCTGTTCAGCAGCTTACCTTCTTTGAGGTCTCTTCCAACCGAAATGATGCAATGAGTCCACATACAATTCTGCTGTCAGTTTTGAGTAACTTGCTCATTGGTTTAGAGATTGCAAAGTAGGAAGGGGCCAGTGATATCATTAGTCTGAGCTCCTGCATACCATAGGCTGCAGTATCACACTGAATTGCTTTTTCTTGGAATACAGAGTAACTTTCAGGGGAATTGTTTTGTTTTTTTTTTAATATTGCAAATGAATGGAGCAATCTACCAGAAGCCTTACATAAACTGATTAATTACTCTCACTTCTAAAATATCAGGTTTTTTTCTAGTCAGAATTCATCCAGTTTCAGTTATCAAACCTCTGGTTTTATGTCATCACCGAGAGATTATGATCAAGTCAACCCCTTCACATGATCTCTTTTTGAGCAGATTGAGCTCCTGGAGTCTTTCACTCTAAGGCCTCCTTTCTAGTTTCTTAATCAGCCCAGTATCACTTCTCTGTACTTTTTCCAATGTGTTATCATCCTTCTGGAATTATTCACAAATAACCTTTTCATTAGTCAAGCCGTTCTTCAGATGGTTGAATAATATTTGCCTGATGAATTTACAGTAACCTTCCTATTGGTTAGTTATATTATTTGTGAGTTGTTAACGTGGACAGCTGCAGAGGTCTCTTTTCCTACAGCTCCACTGGCCATGGAAGGCATTTTCATGCCTTGTTAGTCCTTCTTCTGGACAAGTCCCCCCTGTGCCATCTGCCATTGATCCCAGCTGTGCCACAGGGAGACACCAACATGCTAACTTGTAAAAATGTTCCCATGTCTCAGGATGGAAAGGGACATAAAACCCAGCTCCTCTTGGGTTAGCTCAGCTCTTTTCCTTGTTTCCAGCAGACTGCCAGAATCTTTTCATATGCAAGAAATTCTGGGAGAGATATTATACATCAACTGTATTCTGAACTGTGGACCTCCTGAAAGGAGGGGATGTGTATCACCCCAAGAAGCTCAAATGTCTGCTTCAACTGATGCTAGTTACTTTAGCAAGTGCTTTCTAACCTCTCAGTCCCAGTGATTTGTCTTAATTGCCAGGCTCCATGGTAAGTGATTGACATGCTGGGTTATTTGTGAACAAACAGAAGGCTGAAGACTTCTGGGCAAAGTTTCAACACTGTAGAAGGCTGTCTTCCCCTCAGAGTGTCCTCAGCCATTCTCATCCACATTTGAAAAAGGTAGATGCCCACAAGAAAACTGTATCTATGTAACAAAGACACAGATTTGAGCTCAGCAGAGTAGGCAGTCCCTCTGGATTTCAAATTAACCTGGTTCCCTTCTCCTTGGCTTGCCATCATTTGCTGCAATGAAGCAGACTGTGGAATTTCCCCTTTAGCTTTTCGTTAGAAAGCCACTTGTTCAATTTCATGTTCTAGGCTTCAGCTGAACTCTCCTTTCTTGCCAGCTCATGTTTCCACTGAACACACAGCTTGGTGAAGAAATAGCCCCTTCCCTATCCTGCAGCCTCCCCTGACCCTGCTTCAAACAGATAGGCAGTTGTGGTTGTGTTTGCTCTCAGTCTCCCTGAAGCCATTGAGGTACTGCAGCCTCAACTCTCTTCCTTGCTACATGATATCCAAGTCCCACCAACATCATCCCCTCCAAATGAGAATCAGGTGATGAGAAAGCTCACATCCTTGTGTCTCTCTTCCTGAAGTTTTGGACTCTTGCAAGCAGCTCTCAGTGCCACCAGTATCATAAAAAAAGCCTCTGCTACTTTCAGCTAGAAGATCAGAAAGCCACAGCCACCTTCCGGCTTTGATCTTGAGCCAAAGCCAAAGCCAACCTCCTTTGTTCCCCAGACCTTTTAGTTTTGGTTTGATAGACATAAGTGCTCTTCTCTGTTCTTTCCTTTTCTCTTCTCCCTGTTTTCACCCTCCTCACACTCCCCAGACCTTAGCTGGAACCTTATCATCCCTGTAGGAAAAGGTGTGTATGCACTTGTGCTCTATAGGTCACCAAGGTAATGCTGGACTGAGGGAGTCTGGGTGATTTGTCCCCAGATGTGAAGACAATGGGCTTTTCTGTCAATGTTTTCCACTGCAGGAGACGATGCCCACTGTCCTGGTGACTGAAAATGCCCGAGAGGGAAAGGGAAGGGCCATAGCAGACATCTGGGGCCAAAGGAGAAGCGATTTGTTAACCAAGTGTAGCCACAAGTCTTCATTTGGAACAAGAGGATGGCAAACAGCAAACTATTTTCAGATGATCAAAGTCAATTCAAACATTTCACCTACTGGACCTGAGCTTGGAGCCTTGGGACATATTCAGCAGATGACACTGAAGAAACAGGGAAGATGAACTTCCATACTCCACAAGGATTTCTTGTAAAAGATGGTTCCTCCCTCACCTCTTTTGGTCTCTGGACTTTATGATCAGTGTCCCTCAACTCCACTTTGCCAAAAGCTGAAGAGAGCAAGGCAGAGGGCCTGCAGAATTTCCCATGAAGCTCTGTGAGGATAGTCTTTCTTGTTTTGCTTTGAAGAAGGAAAATACTTCAAAGCAGAGAAAATACAGGCTTTTTAATGTGGAAATCTTGAGTCTGCCCTCTTCTACCAGAGCCTCCTTCATGGGATGCTGAACAAGTAGGGCATATGTTTAAATATACCCCCTAGTATGGGATGCTCCAGATTCAAATGTAGTTAAGATGTAGTAAGTAAGTTCAAATGTAGGCCTGTGGTTAAGAGGTGCTGAGCAACCGTCAGAGTTTCCAAATATTGGATGGTCAGCACTTCTGTAGCTCTTCATGTGCCAGTTTCTTGACCTCTGAGGAAGCCTTGAGAGTGATGACAGAGCGGATGTTGAGCCATTTGCCTTGGGTAGGGGAGGTGGAGAAGGCCATGACTCATGACCTTACTGCACATCTCAAGGTAGTGCAAGTCACTGCTAGTGAACTGCAAGTGAGCTGTAAGCCCTGAGGAATTTTGTGTCCTCCAGATTTGATGGAACATAAGAAGTTAGAATTGAGGGGCACATCTGAAGTACTGCCATGAATATCTCTGTGTCACAGAGCTTTCTAAGTCTGTTCACTTGAAAAAGAGGCAAATGAAACCAAAGGAAAGGAGAAACCGACCTAATACCAAGGCAGGTAAATGTTCTTTCATACTTAAGTGCCACTGAGGGCAAAGTTTTATCATTGCAAAACCAGCTGCTATTTGTCTAGTCCTTCCTTAACATTTATGGTAGATCACATTAACATTCCAGTTCTTCCCTCAAGCTTTGTCACAGGGATTTGGGCAGGAGTTCAAGTACCTGGCAGCTGGAACCATGCCCCTACTAAGCCACCTAAAGACTGACATTCCAGGCCTCCCCTCATGGAGAAGAGCCTTGCTCCCCTAACTGAGCTTCACCATCCTGAGTACAAAGCCTGTCAGATTTCATTGTTAACGAGTGAAGAAGTAAATTGGCTCTAATTATTCTATGAAGAGCTTAGGTGGAATTTTACAGGAAAGAAGCTTTGTTTAGAGATTATAAGAGGAGACTGTGAGCCAGGATTCCCCGGTTTTATTTCTGGTTCTGCCCCTCGTTCACTGAGTAGCCCTGGATTCTGAATGTTATATCTTGTTTTTCCCCGATCCGTAAAAAGGGGTGGTGATATCAAACTTCCTGGCGTTGGTGTTTCTAGGCTTAATTAATTAACAGCAGTGAAGCAATCTGAGTTTTCTGTTGGAAGATGCCATAGTAATAATCTAAGAAATATTTCTAGCTGCTTTGGTACTTGGCATTCCCATTCTTTTTCATATATAGAAGACAACCCTCACAGAGAAAACAGAGTTTTCAATCTCCTAACTAGTTACAGGGCATTAAGAAAAACTGGTGTTTAACTGGGTCATAAATTCACTGAGAGAAGAAATTGCATTTCTTCTCAGGCTGTGAAGAACAGACAGACAGACTTTTGCTCAATTACTTGTTAAGTCTAAAATTTTCAATCGTTATATGCAAACAAAGCTTTTTTCAAATTCTGTGACTTTTGTTTGAGTAGTTTGCAAATTCACTGTGGCTTTGTTTGAGTAGTTTCTGCTTGCAGAGTGATTGGCCAATCAGCTCACATAGTATTGTGGCTGCTCCTTAAGTGGATAATGCTCAGGCTCCCAAATACCTTACAAAACCTTACAAATACTCAGGTTGCTCAGGTTGGAAGTGACTTTGGGAGGTCTTTAGATTAACCTCTGGTTCAAAGGAGAAGGTCAAATAAAGGATGAGGATAGGTTGCTCAGGGCTTTCGACAGTTGGGTACTGAAAACCTTCAAGGATGGTGGCTGCACAACCTCTTTGGGCAGTATTTGACTATTCTCATGGTGAAAATGCCTTTCCTTAAAGCCATCCTAAACACCTTCCATTTTAAGTTAAGGTCTGTTGTCTCTCGTCCTACCACCATGCCCTATGGGGAAAAGCCTGGCTCCATCTTGTTGATAACTTCCTTGTAGAAGCTGTCAGGCTGCTGGTTGTGTCCGTCAAAGCCATCTCTTCTGAGGCCAAACAAGTCCAGTTCCCTCAGCCTCTCCTCAAAGGGCTCTTGCCCTCAAACTTCTTGGTGGTGTCTGCTGAACTTGCTCCTGTGTGTCCATGTTTTTCTTGCGTTGGGGATCCAAAACTGAGTTTGGTACTCCAGTGCCATGTGAGTACCTAGGGAAGCTAGATAAACACATCTGCCACCCTCCTGGTTGTTCAGCCTTTGGCTTCTTTTGCTGCCAAGGCACACTCCTGGCTCACGTCCAGCTTGCTCTCTGCCTGGATACCCAAATCCTTTTCTGGAGAGCTGCTCCTCTCCCCATCAGTCCTAGCCTGTACTGCTGCAGGGGCTCTTCCTTCCCAAGAGCAGGATTTTGCATTTATCCTTGTTGAATTTCATAAGGTCCCTCTCAGCCCATTCCTCCAGACTGTCCAGGGCCCTCTGAATGGCAGCTCTGCACTCAAGCATATCAACTGCCCTCTAATACTTGGATGTTGTCTCCAGACTTGATGAGCAAGCACTCCATCGTCTCACCCAGACAACTGCTAAAGGTGTTTAAGCAGGACAGGCCCCTACAGTACCGAAGTTGTTACATGCCTCCAGCCTCCATGACATGTATTTGGTCCTCTCCAAGTCTGACCATCTAAACTAGTTTTTTACTGTTTGTTAGTCCACCCACCCAGACCATAACATCCAAACTTGAATACAAGAATGTTGTGGAAGACAGCCTCAAGCCTTGCTAAGGTCATGGTAAAATGCCTGCCAAGAAATCACATATGAATATGACCTGCATATATATTTAACTGTATGTGTGTGCATGTGCAGGCCCTTTTTGAAAACAGGCTTGTGAACTACTGTGTAGTCATAGTTTGAAAGTCAGTCAGCATGGCAGTGAATTGAATTTGTGTCTTAGAATTCCACTTCTTAAACATGTGCTCTGCTGGCTTTCACTTTATGGTTTTCTGTTTTACCTTTGATGGGGAATTTTTAAAGCAACCATCCTTGTCCTTACGTCCAACTCCAGCTATGAGTCAAATGGGTCTCTGCATTTGAATGATGAGCTACTTCTAACCGTAAGTCATTCTCTAAAGTTTTTCCTTCCTGTAACTTCAAAAGGAGTTCCAAACTTTTTAACCTCTGGATTCCCCAGTAATGTCAAACATATGGTCTACAAAAGATAAGGACCACCAATAAAACCATGGGAAGCTCATGGACTGAGAGACTGGATGTGAGTGAGACACTCTATGAGAACAGGATTGACTCCATGTACTTCATGTACTCCGAGCCTGTGTAGGCTTGTCAACATAAGCAGCATGGATCTCAGGCACTGTCCACTCTGTGTATATCTAGGCTTTAAACCAGATCTCCAGCTTCAATCATCACATCCTTGCTACTGATACTCAGCTCTGTCCTGTACCCATCATCTCATCTCCTGTTGTTTGGGATTGTAGCACAGGGAGTTTTCCCTCACGGCTGGGAAACAGAAGCTGTGTGTGCTCATCATCATCTCTTCTTGCTAGAAACATGATTTTCTTAATGAAGTTAAGAATTTGCTCTGAGAGCTTCTGGGTGCAGAGTGAGGCCATGCATGGAGGAAAGGGAAATGTGGCCATTTTTTAACTGGGTTGGGGAATTCACTCTCTGTGAAAACCTTGAGCAATTGAAGGAGTATGTTGCCTAAATGAGCTGCTCAGCTGCAAAACTGGAGCCATCCTCTGTAGTACCTCAGTGGGTGCTGCTGAACTCGGATGCAGCCACGCTCAAGACTCATGTTAATGGACAGTGCAATGTCACTTATGCCATGCTGAGGTGCACACTGACCTATCCCTAGTTGGAGAGACGACTTTCTGAACATCTGGTTCCTCTGTTAGAGATCTCCCATCCAGGTACTGAGCGGCTAAAAAAGTTACACACAAAGGCTGATGGCGGAGCAGCCAGGACTGGTGCCAAAAGGCAGGCCTCATCTCTCTGTACAGAAGACAATTCCAAAGTCCCATGTTTGGGCAATTCTTCTAGCTTCCCCTTCTTGGACAATGCTAGGCATGTAATTGTACCTTAGGCCAGATAACTTACAGGGAATTGTTTTTTCAGGCTGGTCTGTCAACTCACGCCATGTTGGGCAGTGTGCTGGGGATGCACATGTCCACAAGTCAGGCAGCACTAGAGCAATGAAATAAAGCAAGGGAAAACTACCATATGTGAAAAATGCAGAGGCTGCTGTTTGTGTCTGACACAGCCAGTGCCGCTTGGGTGAGCGGATGGCTGGATGTTTTTCCTGGCTGATCTCCCACCCAAAGAGCACTGATGACCTTTGCTTGGGAGCTACCTTCTCCCAACAGTACTCATGTGAATGTTGTGGTAATCATTTTTTCCATTTGCCAAGAGGTGCAGTAACTAGCCTAACTAGCCTAACTGTGGAGAAGTCCAGTCCTGTGACTTCTAGACCCCCGCATTTTCTGTGCAATTAAAAACAGAAATCCTTCATCAGCTCCATGACAGTGTTGGTGACAATCAGGCAACTGCTTGAGTGGTGTAATGGCCCTCTAAAGCCCTGGAGAGAATGGCTGAATTTACTGTTAGACTTTTGCACCTTGTTTTCTGCACAGAAAATCCATTCTCTTGTAATGATATTAACTGTGAATGTAGGTGCTGCAGCCTGGTTTTTTATGCCAGGGTTATTTACCAAAACTAGGTCCTGTTGGAGTAGGAAGGGAGGCAATCTCTTTGTGCAGCCTTCTTACCCATGCAAGAATGTATTTGTGTGGTGAAATCACTGTCTTGAACCAGTTAAACCTCCTTCCCTTCCCGGATGGCACCTGCACCTCTAGGTCAGAGACGTTATTTTGCCAACAGCTGAGGATATTTCCCTGCGTGTGGGGAAAGCTCCTGCTCTTTACATGGTGGAGCCTTGCGACTCCTGTGAAGTCAATGTTGTGTACATCTTTGGACCTGGAGTAGTGACAGCCAGGAACTCCTGAGAAGCCACAGGGGCTTTGACACGCTATAGACACCAGCAGGCCTGGCCTGAGGTATGTCCCAGAGCAGGAGTGAGAAGAGCCCCTTTTGTCCCCGGCGGTCGGCAAAGTGTCTGCAACACAGAGCCCAGCCAGTGTTGCCTGGGGCACGCTGCTCACCCAGGACCCAGGAACTCTGATGACTTCAATGAAAATAATTTGGTGCAATCAGCGGAGAAGTGGGGTTTGCAGTTACCACACCCACCTGCTCAGACACACACGCTCCTGCAACCATGTTCTTTGTGCCATGGTTTCAGTAAGTGAGCAGACAAGCCTGCTTGCAAGACACAGTGGCGTGTCAGCCAGCGGGGATGGCTACAAATGTGGCTTTCTCCAGCTCTGCTCAACAAGACCTCCTCCTGCTGCTTGGAACAATATGTGGTTACCACAACATGACATCTACTTAAGAAAACAAAGCCAAGCACAATCCACCCAAACTTCAAAACTTCCCCCTCTCCTTCAACAACAGATTTTTCTCGTCAGGTTCAAATTATTTGCCAATGAGTGCTGGAAAAAGGCATTGCTTTGGTTTGGCCTGTATTTATTTGCTGCACCAAATCAATAGAAGGTGTTTCTGGGAAATGAACATCAGGGGGTGCAAGAAAATTACATTGGCCTGGCTTAATTTACTAATTAAGGCTAGCTTCTTCAAGAGTTGGGCCACGGTGATGGGTATTTCATACTGCTCCATCGCAGCTCCTCTTCCTGAGCTGATGTGCCCAGGCTGCATGCTGTAATTTCTGGTTTTGGTGAACTGAGAGCAAAATCCCAAAACCCACAGGCAGCATTACCCAGCCTTGGTGGGCAGCTGGCTGGGTCACCTCTCCACATCCCAGCCCCCAGGTGAGGTACACTGGGAGAGCAGAGACAGACACTGGTGCTTGTGCTTGCTCTTACTGTTGTTTTTGAGGAAGTCTGCTACACGTTTGCAATGGAGCCAGGTAGTGGATGGATGTTGTACAGAACTTCAGTCTCCCAGTCTGTCAAGCTTGAAAGTTTTTCCAGCTTTCAATTTTGTCTAGAGTTTCCTTCTTAAGACTCCCCCCTTCTTCAAACAGAGCCTCAACTCTGGCTGGGTCCCAGAGATAGATACCAAATGGTGCTTTTTTCCCTTTCTTTTGCTCTTTCTTCCTTCTCATGAAACTGGCAGACTCTCCAAACACACATCCAACCAACGCACAGTGCATTCGAAAACAGGCCATCTGGCTGAGCACTCCTTGAGAATGAGAAGACAAGAAAAACAACCCTCTTGGAGCTGGCAGCCGAAAGGCAGGCAGCCCGTACGTGGACTTGATCTCGTGGTGCAATCCAAGAGCTGTCCAATCCAAGGGCATTGCAAAAAAGCTCTTTCCTAATGAGCAGAATACGGCTGTCTCCAGAAGCGGCTCCAAGTCAACAATTTGAGTGGGATGCTGTAACTCTCCTCGCTGCACATGTGCTCATTAATTAAAGCCACTTTGGAAGATGCCCCGGACACCCCCGCCAGGGCTGCCAGCCTACCCTCCCCGAAATCCTGCTTGCTGCTTTGCAGCCCCCTGCTGGGCCCGGAACTGCAGAGCCCCGGGATAAGGACGGGGCCATCAGCATCCAGCTCTTAACCGCAAAGGGGACCCGTTGCGTCACCGGTGAACAGCTGCGCGGGGAGCACAGCCCTGGGAGGAAGTTGCACTCCATTTGCTTTGCCATCATTTTTCTCCCCTGAGTTTAGTAACAGCCAGAGTACTCCAGGCACAAAACCACTCTGGGCAGGTCAGCAAGTGTCAGGGACTGAAGTGAGCTGAGCAACCAGTATTGCAGTGCTTCCCTATTTTTCTGGTGGCTAAAGACTGGTTTCACTAAATCAGGTTGGCTGAGATGCACACAGAGCCATTAGTAGCTAAATCCATCAAGAGCAGAACAGGGAGCACTCAATGAAACCAGGAGGAGACGAGTTTAAAACAAGTTTAAGAAATTACATCACATTAGGCAGAGAACTTCTGGAAGTTGCTGGCCTGGAAGGCTGCAGAGGCAGAGAGCATCAGTGAGCTTGAAATTGGATTAGACAAATTTGCAGGCAACAGGTCTATAAATTGATACTAAAAGGAACAGGCCAAGTGTGTAATCTAACATCCCAATCCAGCAAAGGTGAATTCTGAGAAAACAGCAGGGAGAGGGAAATGTCCCGGTGTGTGTGCGCTCCCTGGAGCTTGCCCTAGTTGGGAGCAGAGTGCTGGGTGGGGAGGACCATTACTCTGCCCCCAAAGGGCCATTCTTCAATTTTTACTGTAGGATTCAGTCCCTGTACCAGCCCGATCTGGAGGTCATATGAACAGATTGTTGCCTCTTTAAATTACCAGAAGGAAACTAGAATCCAATTTTTCTCTGAAAGCTGAATTTGTAGAACATGTTTCTGTGAATGTTAACAATCATAAGCCCTGGCTTAATCTGTTTGCTCTCCCAGCCATTACATTTCACACAGTGACAGGGTGATTCATTTGACTCTTTATCTTCTTATTTGGGATCTCCTTGTTTCTGAATCTGCCCCTGTAGTACTGATGGGAGCAAGGACAGCTCATAGCTACATCTCAGCTATGTGTGTATGGCTTTCCAATGGCTAGTTACAGCTCTGCAGCTCCAGATGGCACTTCCTCAAGTTTCTGCCATGGCATCTTGCATGTCGTTGTGCTTCCAAGGTCAGGGGCTAAAACTCTTGATCTTTTGACTTTATTAATTCAAGAGAAAGGTTCTGTAAGTGAAAAATTGCTTACTTATCTTGAAAAATTATGACAAAGAATGTGCAACAGCAATGCAGGTCCTTCGGAGCTCTGTATTTCTTGCCACTAATTTATCAGAGACATTCAGTGCCTGGTCTTTTTATCAACATGCAATTTAGTTGTCCTCAACCAGCAAAGGTGAGGTGTAAAACTGAGATTTTGCATCATTATCTTTCTAAACCCACTGCTTTATGAGCTTTAACAATTACAATGGCATGTTTCTAAACTGAAAAGAATAAAAGCCGGGGATTTGACGAAGTCAAGTGTGCCCCTTCTTTGGTCCTGACTGAATTCAAACACAGGTGGTTAGTTCAGAAAAACTCAGGAGGGACAGGGGACAGGGAGCTGTACTAAATCAGAATGAAGTGCAGCAGTGCACTTGCTAAATCATACCAGAGAGAATGTAAATAGTAACTGGGAAGCTTCAGCGTGGAAAATAATGGGGTAAGTGGCACGACAAATTAAAAGGGTTGTCTGTGTGATTGAATCGATTCCTTTACTGTCATGATATCCTACAACTGATAAAGATCTGTCTTCAAACAGTTGAGCTTTTTATTCCCATTGCTTTTCTTTGGAGGTTGTTCTAAACTTCACTCTGTTGATGTTTTGAAAGTTTCTGCAAGTCTGCAGCCTCAATTTATTTATGACCAGTGTATGCCCATTTTAAGATCTTTCCTTTTATAAACTCTAACCTGCTATTAGCCACATTTAGTGAAGCTTTTAGGGCATAATTCATCTCCTACAAATATGTGTTCTGTTATGCTAACAGTGTCCCTTTTCTTTTTTATTTTTAACTTACAGAAAGCAGAATAATATGCAAAACCAAGATGAAACATGTTTCAGGTCTACGCTGCAATTCAGACAGAAATGTAAATCAGTTGAAGACACCAGAACAAAATGCTTTGTAAGTGTTCTGCGCTATCAGTTACTCAAGGGATAGTTAGAGGTAACACACCTTTCAGTGCACATTGCTTCCTTTGCAGCCTTTGATGTGACCTTGTGAAAGGTAGGTTCCCTTTGGGAATGTGCTCTGAGGTCTGAGGCAAGTCAGCTGGAGATGTGGGAGCGAGGTGTTTCCGGAGATAAGGTTCCAAACTTGCTTGAGTTGTTTGTGTGGACAGCACTCTTAAAAAAGAAAGAATATCAGGGTATAATCTGATGATACTGAGATTACAAATACTCAGTATCAATTGTGCTGTGGGAGTGTCATTTGTGCCTCATATTCCAATAAAATGAATTAAATTTTCTTCAGATCCTTTCCAAAATTAGATGTAGAGAGTGTCCAAACCATCACCAGTGAAAATTATGCCAGTTGGAACACTTCTAGTGAAAAATCTGTTTTTGACAGAACAGATATTTTCATAAAAAGTGTTCACTGACCTCCAAATATGCCTCCCTTGCGTAAACCCAAAAGCCTTAAAAGCAAAGGAGATTTGATTGTTGGCAGTTTGGGGATTATTCCTCTCCCTTTCCCCCAGCGTTTTCCAATGGAAAATATTCAGGGTTTGGGTTTTCAGCCCTTTGCTGAAATGTCAACATTTTCCAAAGGGGGAAGGAGGGGAGAAGAGAAGAAAAGAAAAACATGTTCTGACCAGCTCCAGTCAGAGCCAAATGGCTCAGTCCTGGATTTGGTCAGGGAAGTATGCTGGAGGGGAGAAAACGGGAGTGTCTTGGTTCTACACATAGCCTGGCTGAGGGCTGTGCATCACGATCCATTCGTGTGAGTCATGACGGTCTCCATTTCCCCAGGACAGTGTGTGGAGCTGCTTTTAAGCCCTTCAGGTCAATATGTCACTTGCAAGCAGTGCCCTGTTGTTTGCCACGGCCACTTGGGCTCTCCATGTGCGCATGGGATGCGCACAGGTACACTCTGGTCAAGTCCTCCAATATTTCCATGACATCTTTAACTCACAGAGATAACAATAACACCTGGCACCTATCCAGACCTGAGAATTCAGCTCTCCTTCATTCAAAAAAAGAGGAGAAAGGAGAAAAATGGCACTTGCCTGTAACCATACATGATTGTCTGTGTCCTCTGCCCAGGTGACACTGTTTTGTGCTGTGCAATGCCTGGAATTTAGCCTTTGAAGGCCTGGGCCATCTGTGGACCAACTGGCTCTAGGAAGGGAGAAATGCTGGAGGAACCACCATAAAGGCTGCTGACCTACTCATGCACATACATGTGCCGTCAGTGCTTCACGCAGTCCCCACCTGCATGCTCAGCCTCCAGAAAACTCTCCCTGCAGCTGGGCACCTTCAAACATGAGAAAGACCTGGGCCATCTCTGCAGCTGCCTCTCCAAGGTGTCTCCCACAGCTGCAGTTGGGGGAAGTGGTAGATGGCTGCATACTCAGGCTAGGTCTTTGTCCCCCTCTAGTGACTCAAATGCAATTCCGAGTCCTACTCCCTCCAAGCAAGATGGTAATTTTTCTAGGCCAGGATGTTTCCTTTCTGAAGGCCAGTAGGACATCTAAGCACCACTAGCAGGTCATATATTTATACACACTCAGACATTATCCATTGCAAATGTAAACAGTAATTTAGGAGCCTTACTTTCTGTTCTAATAGGCCACGTGTCGCTGCTTTCCTCCCAGGGAAGATGGCAGTCACAGGCTTCACATGGCAGCCCATGCCTGATCCTCCCAGGAGGAGATCCAGCTAGGACCACTGTTACCAGTGCAAAAGCACATGCTCCCAGTCTCTTGTAACCAAACACTTGCTGAGTCACAGCCCAGTCACCCGTACGCTTAGCAAGTCGCGTCAGCCATCTGTCACCAGCACATCCTCCTCACCGTGCTGTGACTCCGTGGAGAAAACAACAGGAGGCAGATTACATTTGACTAAGGAGCCAGGCTCTCGTGCATTTTGGCTCTGAGTAACCCCTGGATTGCCTTCTAACCAGTGGTGAGGCCTCTGGCTCCTCTTAATTTGGCCTTTTGTCAGGGAAGAAAGTGACATTCAGGTTCAAACACTGGAAGCTTTACCTGACTAATAGCGACTCCAAACAAAGCTGACTCAGACGAGACATGGATGGCATTGTACAAAATGTCCCTCCTACGGCCAGATCATCTACACGGGCCTCCACACTGGTGTTCTCCTCCAACCAGTGTTTAAAAAACAGCACTGAAATATAGTGCCCCGTTTCCTGAGGCCTTGTCCCACGCACTGTGTCAGCTAAAGGCTGCAAGAGCAGCCTTGCCAGGTCTCTTGTCCTAATGAACACCCGTGTTTCCCTGTGTTCAGCCACGTGCTAGAGGTGCAGCCCTGCAGGGCACAGCCCAAAAGGACTGGATCGCTTCCTGCTGTGGGCCTGCATAACCCACCAGATGAGGCACTGCCCAGTGCCTCAGGAGCCACACTGGGGGTGTGTAAGCAGCTCGGAGTAGGGAGTCACAGGGGATTTCACAAAGCTAGGTCCCTGCGCTGCTTACCACAACCTCCCCAGGCAAGGCTTCTCAGCCTCCTCTCTCAATCCTAAAAGTCTCATGCCTGAAAGTCTCATGCCTATCATGTCCATGAGGGACAAGTCACCCACACTAGCAATCTGACCATCCTACTTTTTCCTGAGGCAATGAAAGAGTACAGAGTAGATGTGGCCTTTTTGTTCTGCAGGGAAAAAAAGTGAACTCAATGCCAGGCACAGATCCCAGGCTGTGTAGTTCAAATCGCGCTCAGAGCACATAATTCCCATTTGTGTTTGTGTGCACGCAGGACAAGGGTGGGGGCTGGCGGGGGTGTGTGTGTGTGAATATAAGAATGTAATTGTCATAATTTAATCCAAAACTACTTCTTGGAAGGAAAAAAAAATCAGGCTGACACAAAACAGCATGTTCAGTTATAAACACCACATGAAAGAGCCATATTATGTTCTGCTTGGTAACTGACATAGAGCGCTAACATTCTCAGCTGCCCACTACTGGGCAAAGGCCTTTCCAACTCTCCCCCTCACCCCCAAAACAACCCCCCCCAGCCAAACTGCAGCGCAGACACCAGTTTCTGAGGCCACAGAGAAATTCCACATAGAAAGTTCATTATGGGCAGAGCAGGCTGGCTGGCAGGCAGAGCGGCACGGAGCACATAGATGGCCATCTGGGACTTCGGGCGCTCCCAGCTGTGCACGCACATCTGCAAGGTCACGAAGAAGTTGGCACGCACTGTGGGAGCTTCAGAGGGGCTTTTCCCCCTAGATTTCCTGTAATGGGACAGTGTATTCCTGGAGCAACATACTTTGCTAGTATCAAGGCTGCTCCTCTCCAACCAGCTCAGGGGTCTGCAGGCTTGAAGCCGTAGCAGCCATCAGGAATAGTCTCAGGGCTCCCAGCGCCCTTCCCTTCTCCTCCCAGTTCTTCAGCTGGAGTGACTCATTCCATGTAAAGGAAGCACAGTCATTTCGGCTTAGATTCTCAGGGGTGCTTACCTACTTAACTCCGGATGGCACTGCACCCCTCAAAAAGCAACCAGTAACACCAGAGATCTGATAATTCACTCAGTATTCTGTAATTCACCAGGCAGAATCACCCTTCCTGCTTGTGGGGCCAGGAGATAATGTGAAAATGCCCTTCCAATCCTCGCTGTCCCCTGCGGTGGGGGTGGTTGGGGTCTCGTCCTAACTAGAGGCTCCACAAATCATCAACTGGAGAGTTGTTGCAACAGGATATCACAAAATAAATGCCTTCTGCTTGAAGAATATGTTTTTTAGCTTGATGCTAACCTTTATTTTTCGTGGGGCTGGGTGACATTATTAGCACCCGTGCTTACTGCTGAAGTGAAGCATCTTTGTTGCAGCGTGGGTGGGAGATGGGTTATCGTCAATATGGAGCAGATCTAGAGAATGACTTCTGTTATTTACTTCTTTTCTGTTCTTGGAGGACATGTGACACAGTTTAACAAAGATCTGCTTAGCAGAAAAATCCAGTTAAAACCTGAATTGTCCTCCGGCTGTGCTTGGCACACTTCCATTTCAGCAGTCCAGTGCCGTGGGAATAAGGTGGAAGAAGAGTAAGCGCTCCTTGTGTGGTGACTCTTCGGGAGAGCGCTGCCAGCGCTGCCTCTTACCCCGGGTATGGCCGGGCTTGGCACTGCCGGCCGTCTCCCGGGACAAAACGTTTGGGCCCGGCGTGGGCTCTGCTCCGGGCGGCTCGCCCGAAAGGTGGAATTGAACCACTCTGTCGCTAGACAGCTACAGGTTTGAAGCCTGCACCCCAGACCACTGAGGGTCATCCGGGCAACTTTCTACGCCCACTTAACATTTTATATGAATTCCCAAGTCTCTTTAGCCCCTAGGTAAGGGTGAGCAATGTTTCCCCCCAAAAAAGGGCCCTCCGCCCTTTCCCAGCGCGAAGACATCCGGCACGGAGCAGAGAGCGCGGCGGCAGCGGGAGGGGGCGGCTGCGGCAGCCCCGCCGCTGTCCCAGAGGCACCCGGGCGTTCATGCAAATACAGGGGCGCTGATTGGCTTCGGCCGAGGGAGGGGCGGGGCGGGGGGGGGGCGCG